>JABUQX010032187.1:0-25348 GCA_015478945.1 Trachelipus rathkii
CTCAAGCTCGGTGTTTAAGGTTAAGTGTAATTATCTATATCACAACTAAATTCACGAAACAACCACGACGTAATTCATACATTTTATATAATAGATTATTTAAAGATACACCAATAAATTATTTAATATAAAAAAATTTATTTATTTGCTTAATATTATACTTGAACATTATTATGGTACAATTATTTATGAAAAAATAAGATAGATCGATGTGAATAGATACGGATGTCTAGAATAACGGATTATATAATTTTTCCTTCTGCACATACTCAATCATATTTGCACAGTATCATCGATAACAGTTACCTATCAGAAATCATATGTTATAATAGAGTCATATTTAAATGCTTTGATCTTATTATATTATCATGTTTGAGTTCTTTATATATGCTTTTTTAAATTTATTCGTAGGTTTACTATATATATATATTTAAATCGTAATTCAAGCATAGTGGTACTTGCTTAGTTTCATAATAGGTTTAGGCATTTTGCTATCCGCAAATTCCGCAATTTATACCGCAACATTTTTACAGTCAATCTCCACCATCGTCATAATTTTTGGATATAACAAAAACAAATGCGGAATAGCGATAGCGATAATTTGAAAAAGTTGTGGAATTGCAGTTAGCGGAATTTTTCAAATTATCACTATCGCTATTCTGCAATTATTTTATTTATATTACTAAATTGCTCGAAATTGTTAAGAATATGTTTGAATGCAAAATGCCCTCACGACCTCTGGATAGCTTTACAATAATTTCTCACTAAAGATGCATCTGGTCATAATATTTATATCTGATTCTTATAGAAATACACTTATATTTGCTTGCTATGCCAATATATATTCTATCCAAATGTAAGTACAAAATTGATAAAATATTTTCAATCTCATATATAATTTTTTAAATTATATTTTCATTTATTTATATACACGTATATTTATATAAATATAACATTATTATATTTTTTATTATTTATTTTTATTATATATTATATATATTATTTTATTATATTATTATTATTATTATTATTATTATTATTATATTATATAATTATTAATTATTATTTAATTAATTATATTATTATTTATGTTATTATTATTAATTTATATTAATTTATTAATTTATTATATATTATTATTTATTTAATTATTATTTTAATTATTAATTATTAATTATATTATTATTATTTATTATTATTATTATATATTAATAATTATCTATACATTATATTATATTATTATATTAAAATTCCTTATTTAATTATTATTTAATATTATTATTATATATATTTTAATATTTTATTATATTATATTTATTTATATATTGGAACGTGGGGAAAAAATGTTAGATATTGAAAGTATTAAACTAGCAAATCAAAAATATATAATATATGTTTATTTATTTATTTGATATAAATTAATTTTGTTAAATTAAATTATTAGGGACATTTTCTTTAAAAATATCAATAAAGTTTTTGGACCTACTAACAAGTATCCCTTTTATTAATAATAAGTATGAAAGTATTAATTATATATTTAATTAATTTATTTAATTTAATTATTAATTATTTATATTATTATTAAATTAATATTTTTAATTATTTAATTGTATATTAAATTTAATTTATAATATATTAGTTATTATTATATAATAAGTTTTACATAGAAATATAATATAAAATTTGAATTTCAAATAATAAAGAAATGATATATTATATTAAACAAAAGACATAAGTAAAGCTATATGAGAAGGAGATACTCTTAAATAACTGTATGAAGATATCAAAAAGTACTTAGACTTACAATTATTAAACCTTCATTTATATATCTCAAATTGAAATAAATCACTTTATATATAACCTTATATACTGCATCATATATATAACGGTATTAATATAACCTTTATAGGATTTACCTATTTATATTCATTATAATCTCTAAATGATAAGAATCTTTATATCGATCTTTGCTCATATATTAAATAATAAGCTTTAATAATTAGGTTTATCACCCAATTTATATTTATACATTATCTCTCAAATAATAGATCTTTTATTAGTAAACTTTATATTTATTCATAACATATAATAATACCTTATATTGTTATCCCTTTATTATCATATATTCTCAAATGTAAAGATCTTTATTATAAGTAACATGCATATCATATAATATAATATATATATAATATAAATAACTCTATAGGTTTCCGCGCGCATATTAATTCATAATTATCTAATTGAAGATTTTTATAAGTCACTGCAGTCATATATAGTAATATTATACACATATAGGTTTCCCCTATTATAATTTCAATAAATATACTTACAAAATTAAATGAACTTTATAGTACCTTGCATCACATATAAGTAACTTTTAATAGTTTTACCTTTAATTTACATTAATTTAAGTAAATCTTATATAATAAGACTCTAGCATCATATTAATATATATAAATATAATCTTGTTATATGTTATCCGTTTAATTCATTAATCCAATTGTAAAAACTATAAACCTGCATCATATATTAAATTATTTAATAAACTCTTATAGGTTTACTACTTTAATTCAATATAATCTATAATGAAATCTTTATATATATATATATATATATATATATAAGACCTGCTCATCAATATATAATATATATATATAATATCTTATATAGTATTTCCTTTTCTCATTAATACATCTATCATAGAAATATCTATTATAATACCTTGCTATATCAATATATTAATATAAAATATAATAACTAATGATGTTTCTACCTTTAATATTCATTATTACTCTAAATGAAGATACTATTTATATAAGTACTCTGCCATCTATTATATATATAAATATATTATCATTATTACAAGTTTTTAAAATTTATAATTCATTAATTATTATAAGATAATAGATTCTTATGATAATAAGCATTCATTCACATATATATATATAAATTAAACATTATATAATTAGTTTTTCCTTATATTCATTAATATCACAATTGTAAGATATAATAATAGACCTCTATATCAATATTTATATATATATATATATATAATATATATATAATTATATATAATATTATATATATATATATATATCTATATAATATATAATATCTATATATATATATATATTAATTTATTATATTAATATATATATCTAATTATATTATATACTATTATTAATTAATATATATAATATATATATATCTATATATATATATATATATATTTATATAATATATATAAACTAATTTCTAAATTTTTACAATATTTAAAAAGATATCTTGTATTACTGATTTTTTCTCTTTAATTCATTAATGTCAAATGAAAATCTTTATAAAACTTATACAGTTTACTTATAAATAACTTTATGATTTCTCTTTAATTCTATATATATTTTACAATGAAAAATGAAAAATCTTTAAAAAAACATCGATTATCAGAATAAATACCTTTAGGTTCCTATTATTAATATCATTATAAATACTTACTAATGAAGATCTTTATAAGCTAATGCCTCATATATAGATATATAACCTTATATAGGTATTTTACCTTTAATATTCACATTTAAATCATAATAAAGATCTTATATTAGACACTGCATACATATCTATTAATATATATATATATATATATAACCTATATTATCTTTCCCTTATTAATTCAATTTATTCTTAATTTTTTATTTAATAAGACTATATATATATGCATCATATATATATTAATAACCTTATAGGTTATTCGCTATTTATTATCATTATATCTCATGAAGATTATATTTTATATAGTAGCTATTCACTGCATTCATATAAATATAAAATAACCATATATAGGTTTCCTTTAAATATTAATAAATTTTCTCCAATATAATTACAACATTAATAAACTGCTAGTTTGCTGAATTATAAATATTAACTGTATCAGGTTTTTTATCTTTTAAATTTATCATATTAATCCTCATATTAAGAATTTTATAAGACTGCATCTAATTATATTTATATAATAATAATATTATTATATGTTTCCTTTTAATTCATAATCTTCTATTTTAGATAATCATTTTATATATAAA
This sequence comes from Trachelipus rathkii, assembly GCA_015478945.1. NCBI lineage: Eukaryota > Metazoa > Arthropoda > Malacostraca > Isopoda > Trachelipodidae > Trachelipus > Trachelipus rathkii. The sequence continues at coordinate 4,077 of JABUQX010032187.1, forward strand.
ATACTGCATCTATAATATAAAATTACACTTATAGGATTTTCCCTTTAATTCATTAATCTCAAATACACATCTTTATAAGAAATCAATTAACATAACATCAAATCCACTACAAAATATTTCCTTTTAATTTCAATTATATTATCATCAATGAAATCTTTATAATAACCTGCTCATACATATATATAAAAATTAAAACTTTAATATAGTTTTCACTTAAATTATATTGAATCTTCTAATGAAGATTATTAATATAGTACTTACTGCAAATCCTATATATAATAAATTAATAACTTAATAGGGTATTAAAATTCTTTAATTCAAGTAAATTCATTAAGTAAAATAATATATCCTTAGATACTACTTTCATCTCACTATATATATATATAATATATATAAAATCTTATATAGGTTTTCCTTTAATTCATAATTTATCAATTTCAATTATAATTAAAGATAATATTCTACTAAATAATTATATATTACTATTAATATATATATATATTATATATATATATATATAATAATATATATATATTATATTAATTATATCTATATATTATATATATATAAATTAAATATAATATATTATAATTATATATATAATTATAATATTATTATAATTATATATATTATATAATTAATATGCCTACTTTATTATTAATCATGGGAAAATTTTAATATATAAAATAAAAAAAACAATAGTTTCCATTTTAATTCATTAATATCCTCAAAATGAAGATCTTTATAAGAACCCATTGCATCTATATATATAAATAAAATCTTTATAATCTGTTTCTCTCTTTAATTCTATATCTTCCCTTCTCTTCTTAAAAATCTTTATAAATAACTGCTATCAATATATATATAAAAATAACTCATTATTATATATAATATATATATGGTTTATCCTACTTTTTTACATTATATAATCTCATATGAAGATCTTTATATATAAGCTTTTAGCTATCCATTATATATATAACATAAACCTCTTATATATAGGTTTTCCTACCTTTATAATTCATTAAGTACTATAAGTAAAGATCTTTATTAGTAAACTTTTAAATCATATATACACTATATATAAATATATTTTTTATATACGTTTTTTTTTCTTTTAATTGCATTATGTAATCTCAAATGAAGATTACTTTTTTATAAGTAACCTATTATATTAAATCCTATATATATATTAATATAATATATATATATATATTATATATATATTAATATATATTATATATATATATATAATATTATTAAATAAATTATAATATATATATATTAATATATTCATATATTATAATATATTATTATTAAATATATATAATATATATTAATACTGAAAATATATCGTAGGTCATGGAATTATAGAGCGATATGTTTTCGCTTTAAACTTAAATACTCAATTAATCTCAAATGACGATCTTTATAAGACCTTGACAATCAATATTATTATATATAATAACCTTATGTTATATTTATTACTATTAATTCATTATAATTCTAATGTAAAATCTTTATAAATTATCTGCATCATAATATAAAAAAAACCTTATATAGGTTATTCACCTCACTTTAATTTTATATTAATCGATATGACGATACTTTTTATAAGACCTGCATTACATTATTATAAAATATACTATTATCTTTATAACGATATGCAAGGTGAAAGTAACATTGAGAGATAACTATGTTGGACACTTGGCACAAGCAGCAAAGCAGCAAACAGTTCAGATATATAATTTAAGTTACTTTATTCAATCAGAAAATTTAAATGTTTATGATATGTTACATTATTATTGACAAGTGTGACAGGGAAAAAAAACATAAAAATTCGTATATTTGGGAAATATAACTGTCATATTCTCGTATAGTATTTCCGTTTGAGGATGATAAGCCAAATCAAAAGCCAATAGTTATTTTTTTCAGAAAAGTACAAGAAAAAGTTAATGCTTTTCACTAAAATATCCAAATATAAAAAGTTATTGGCCCGCGAAATAAAGGAGAGGATTAAAATATTTAAAGAGATAGCAAAATAGATGAATAGAAATACAAAGAAGTATAACAACTAGCAATTAAATTTTCTTTTTTACCAAAAAAAGAAAGTCCTAAAGTCTAAAGTCTGGGGAAATGACTTATGACCTATCTACTCTAAGTTTTTATTACATCTCTACGGTGCATTCTACGATTTACATCCGACTGCAGCAGGATTTGCAGAAATTCCTGTGAATTTCTTTAAATTTCTTGAATTTCATGAAACGCCTGAATGTAAGCAAATATCAGCTGACAAATACGAGTATAAACAAACGTTAATATACTTTTATCATCTAATTTAATAAATCAAATAATTTAATTTTAATTTTACTTTTCATAATTTTAATTTAATCAGTCAATTAATTTTAGCAATATCATAAAACCATAGGTGGAAAAAAATCAGATGCAGTTAACAAAGATCTTTAAAAGACCTTGACGGCAACCGAAATTAAAATTATTGGAACCAACGAAAATCCGAGTGGATTAAAGAAACGAATTTGTTAATATTTACATCATTTAAAGGAAATTTAATTTTTTTTTTTTAGAAATAATGGCATCTAATAAGCTTTGCACGAATGTATCCGTAAAAAAGGTTGATAAAACGTACTAATGCAAGGGTTTAACTGTCCGATGGTATTTTAAATCATGTTACCATCCCAGATTTGCTACAGTGAAAATTACAGATTCAAATTTTAGGATGCTTTAGTTATAGTTAGAAATTTAAATCTGAATTTAAAGATTCAAATCTGGATTTAACGATTCAAATCTGGATTTAAAGATTCAAATCTGGATTTCAAGATTCAAATCCGGATTTAAAGATTCAAATCTGGATTTAAAGATTCAAATCTGTTTAAAGAGCTTGATTAGTAGGAGACGTTGCGTTAATTATCTTCAAGGTCTTTACAGAATCTACCATGGAATGCAACCTAAAACATTTCTCCGGGGGATATAGTTCAGAATTCCTCATTTTCACATCTTCCACTTTTTTTTAAAAAGTAATGAGAACTATTTCAAAAATTGTGACTACAAAACAAATTATTTATGAACGAAAAACAAAAGTACTGGATTTACACTTGCATACACAGTAAGAAATATGAACGATTGTAAAATTTTTTTTAAATAATTCATCGAATTATAAATGCAGTGACATGAAAATATTAGATATTAAATAATGTATATAATCCAAACAGAAAGATATATGTAAATTAATAGAGATGACGAGTATCGTATAAGAGCTCTATAAATTGAAGATAAAGGATGCACTTGACAAGATAATTGGGCTAATACCAATTTTAGAAAGCATCTAAACTAAAAAGCAGAAGTACTACAAAAGCAGCAGAGGCTCAAATACTGACTTTTACACAATGACTTTTACACAATCGGATTTTATACATAAAAGGTATAAAATATTTTCTGTAAAAAGGTTTAATAAAAAGAATTTTTGCCACAAAATACTTTTATTTGAGCCTCTTCAGTAAAATAATGACAGAAAAAGTAGACAAAATTTAATCTATTATTAAAAAACTAACTTAAAATTTATCAGTTTCAAATTAGCGAATCTAAATTTAAAATTTAAAATTTATAAAATTTACAATATATAATTAGTTAATGTTTTATTTTAAATTCTTAAAATATGTTATTTTTTTAGTTTTTTTAATGTATAAAAAAAATTAAAGTCAATACAAATAATTTTTAACGCATTACGACCTGACCTGAATTAAATGTAAAACATTCATATATTCTAAAACTTTTTTTTTAAAGAAAATAATTATTAAAAATTTTTTAAATTTATAAAAGTTACTAAAAATAAATATTCATTTTAATGTTAAAACAATACAAGTTGTAAATCTCCTATATATATTATATAATTATAGTTATAATAACAAAATACCTAAGAATTCTAGGCATACCGAGAAGAATATGAAAGACTCATAAGTCCTAAAAACAGCTATTTAAAATGTCATAAAATAAAGTAGATAATTGTAAACATATATGAGAGAACCAGAATTCAAATTAAACTATGCTCATTACAATAAGAAATTTGATAAATTTGATCATTAGTATTAAGTAAAAATAATGTTAGTAAATATATGAACATATGCTTACAAAAGAGATTTTTGAAAAATTTGAACTAAAACAGGTCAAAATTTAGTTTTAACATATACAAACATATTGCAGGTCAATCTTCAAGAGTTAAAATTTAAGATACATTTATAATATTAGAAATTTATTTTTTTATTATTTAGTATCTTTTTAAATAAAGCAAAAAATTTGAATATTATACAAAATATATAGAATATATAATATATAACTTAGAATTTTCATAATAGATAAATCATCACTTGATATGTATACGCTACCTATGTATAAAAGAAGAGGAACAATATAAATAAGCTTGAAGACGACGCAGAGGGAATTTGCAAAAATTAAATATTATAACTACTTTGTACTTATAAAGTCTCAATTTTAGTATCGATTATTCCCATAATCAACCTATTATTTATTGGAAACAATCATATAATTTTTTTTAGTGTATTTATGATAACATTATATCTATTCAGTTATGTTTGTGACTAAATATTATAATATATATTAATATATATATATATATATATATATATATATTAAATATATATATATAATATATATTATAAATATTATATATTATAAATATAATATATATATCTATATATATATATATAATAATATATATAATATATAGATCATATATATATAATTTATTATATATCTAATATATATTATATATATATATTTATATATTATATATATATATATATAATATATTATTATATAATATATATATATATATATATAATAATAGTATATATAATATATATATATTATATATTATTATATATTATATACTATATATACTATAATATATTATATATATATATATTATATATATTATATATATATAATAATTAACATTATATATATATTATATATGATGATATGTGTGTGGGTGTGTGTGAATGTTTTCTTAATGTAATTAAATAATATTGAATGAATATATATATATATTATATATTTTTATAATTTTTGTCTCACCCATCTAACAAGTTTAATATTAATAGCATAGTTTAAAAAAGAAATTTCAGAAATGATCTAAGCAGCTTAATATTATATATATATATATATATATAATATAATATATTAATAAATATTATATATAATTATATATATATTAATATATATTAATCATTATAACATTAAATATATACTATAATAAATATCTATATATATTATATATACTATATTTTATTATATATTATATATATATATATATTATATATATTATATTATTATATATATATATAATATATTATATATATATATATACATATATATAACTATATATTATATATATAAATTTTATTATTATATAATATATATTATATATATTATACTATATTATTATATAGTATATTATATATATAATATATAATATATATTAATATATAACCGTTTCTCAAGTTTTCATATTTTTGGAGGGGTGGGGATAACGACATTTAATGATATTAAACCAAGTACACCAATAATATTGAAGCATCTCGACAGGTAAAATTTATATTAATTACAATACGTTCACACGGTGAACTCAAGCTGTCCCATCCTCTAGGATATATGCTCAACTAACAATAAAACATAAATATATAAATAATAAATATACAGCAGAAGGTGAGTAACAATAACAAATAAGCATTCAGAAAATGCAGTACGATTCAAGTAAATATTCAAACATAAATAATAAATAAATAAATAATAAAAATATAATTGATAAATATGAAAAACATAATATTAATTACTAACTGATATATGATAATAACTAAAACTAAAACAAACAGAGTTACAATAATTGAAGAGTTTTAATAACCTTATATTAATCGTTCAAACATAATAAATTAAAATTACAATTATTAAGGTCGGGTCACAACAATACAATAGTAGTTTTTACTGCAGTATTAATAACACTCTTCTACATCATAGCCTAGAAAATTATGTACGACGTGATAAGAATGAATACGAAAACACAATGAGAAGAATTAAATATTATTATTATTTCATTTAGTTTGCAATTTATCTTAATTATACTCAGGGTCATGTCGAGTGTGGTTTGAGAATTAGGATTATTAAATGTAATGAGTGATGATTAAGCTAATTATTTACCCAAATGTAACTCAGTTTAGAATTATTAGTATTTATATATATATATATATATATAGACGGAAAGTTTTTTGATATATATATATAATAGAGTAATATATATATTTAGAGTAGATATAAGATACGTTGATTTAATTAATGAGTGAGAATGATTATCTGTTGACAGATATGGATGTCTTCAGGAAACCGTAAAAATTATATATTGTATCCGGGAAGGAACACCACTGGGGTCCATTCAATCCTCATTGACTGTAAGTTATATCACCTTAAGTAGGTGCTACCCTACGTAAGATGGCTGTGTCAATATCCTCATTAATCAAAATAAACTTTGACACAATCATAAGAGGTAACCTAAGAGCAACTGAGGAATTTTTATATCCTTCCATTATATATTAAAGATATGAAGAAAATTAAAAGATGATAAATAATGATAATAGAGAGATTGATTATTAGTAAGTTGAGGATAGTGGTTCCTGTCGACCTGTCAGATAGATACTTTATTAGTTTCAAGTAGTAATGCTCAGTCAGTAATAGGGGATCTGAATAAAATATAATGTCACGTTTATAGCTAGACCTAATAAATTAGTTTGTAGTGAAATCTGGTCTATTTATATAAATAAAATAAATAGACTTCTGGATTAATGAAGAAAGGAAATAGTTTGAAGTAGTGAAAAACTATGGAGGAAGTTAAACTCTTTATGCATTAAAAATAGAAAGCAGATTTAAATGGTAGGCTCTTAATGTAGAAGTAAGTTTTATTAATTGTCTGTTGTAACTATTTGTATTATATAAAGGTAGTATGACTAAAGAACTTTATATTCACAAGATGCTGTGAATCATGACTTATTTCCTTGCTATAATCTAACTAGTATTGTGACACGTATAATAGATTATTAATATAAATAAGAAAGGTGATGACTGGGTATCTTTCCTTCCTTTTGTACAGTTATCATAGTAGATATTAGAGGTTGTTTGTTGTGTGGTTTAATTTCGACATATAATAAATAAATAAAGGAGTGTCAATAATATTAATGTTAATATTTCTAGTAATAAATTAATAAAAATAAATATTCAATAATCAAATAAATTAATTCAGTGATTAGACTTACTTTGAGTCTCCCTTCCATAATTAAATAAAAATATGCGCCACTTTATAAGCATAACTATTAACACTTAATCAGTACGAAAACTCTTAATGATTGAACATAGATATCAATAATGTACTCAATAATAATCCAAGTTATATCAAGAATACATCTTTTTTAAATAACAATGTAAATGTTATAATAGAGGGTCGAGTGAGTATGAATACATCTCTTATATATTCCTGAAGGGAGATTAATCATATGGGGGTTTCCTCTAGGATAGCTGTCCTAGGGTCTACTTCCGGAACGTATAAAACAAAAGCATCCTATGGACTACCGCCTCGCTCATCCTATTTAGCTATACCCTCTATTTAATATTAGCAGAGATATGTAACTGCTGTACTCTAGCTAGCAGTCGTTTATGCTTTATTACTGACACATGAAGTATGCCTACTGTCTCGGGGTACGACGTCAAAGGATTGTCACAATGGCAACGAAACTCGAATACGTAAGGTTAGTACGGAAGCGATGACTAGGAAGAGATTGAATAAAAGGGTTTATATTATTTATTATATTTTATTTAGTATATTTTTATATTTCTTCATATTAATTTATGGTACAATAATGGAATTAAATCATTAATGAAATACAGACAGTAAATAAATATAAATTTAGTGATTTAAAATTAATTTTACTTTTAAACATGAATGAGTAATGAACATGGGACAGGTTATGATATAATTACTGATATCCTTTATATGAAAACTAAAATAATGAAAAATTATTACTATAATGTGAGAAGATATAGAGTAAACTTTTATTTTAGTTCTTATATACCTTTAAAGATTCAGTATATATATTAAAACATATATATATATAATATATATATATTATAATATAAAATTTTAAAACTAATATTAATACTATTAATATATAATCTTATATTTATATTATTATATATATATATACACTTAAAGAACATAATCATAACCAGTTGGTAATATAGAACTATCCAATTATAAGAATCCATTCATATAATATGACTTTCATGTAGTTGGGGTCGTATATACTAAGGTGTAAGAGTTTGTACTTATCCTATGTGAATACCTGCTTGAACCTTCTATCATAATTTATACTTTGGTTTCTGAAAGTATCGATTACCGAAGTTATTGGTTATTTTAATAATAACAACATTATTATATATATAGCTTCTACTTAGCATAGCTTTTCATTACACTACATTATTGCTCAATATAGTACGTTGATCTTAGCCATGGTCAAGAGATGTATTGACTTATTACGATTATGAATTGCTATTTTCGCTACAAAGATATAATAATAATATATATATAATAAATAATAATCATAATACTAATAATACTGACATAAAAACTCATATATAAATATAATATAAATTAATGACTGTATATTTTCAAGCCATAAGATCAAATATATCGAAACGCTTACGTTAACTCATTATATTCATGATTTGTTGGAGGAAGTCTTGTATACCAAGTATTACTGTTAGTTATGTCACTTACGGTACGCTCGTAGTACTCTAGATAGTCTTGTATTCAAGTAGCAGACAAGAAGAGGCTAATTCTCAAAATATACACAAGGGAGACACAGTACACAATCAAGATAACCCATCGCTAGTAAGCCTGAAGTAATACACGAAGGAATACAACGTTTACATGAATAGACTTAAATGAAATCTAAAATCTTTTATGACTTTTTATATATTATATTTGATGAAAGAAATATATTTTATCTCTCACTAAAATCACAACATATTTTTCTATCTAGCATGATCTGTACGGTAAAAAAATGTTGATACGGTTATTAAAGATTTGTGTTAATTGCGTTGTTCCATGCATAGACATGACTTATATATTTCATTATTATTCCATGGAAATAATATGATATAATTTTAAATTTTCAAAATCTTCAAGGAAGTATTGAAGGAACAATATATACTCACTACAGATAGTCCAGATTAACATTTGGATAAGTATCGGCCATACCTAGTCATAATCCTGAATAGACCGCCCCTGATTTTAATTATATATTAATATAATTATATATATATTAATATAATTATTATATTAATATTATATATATACTTATTGTTGAACAATCTAAAATTTGCTGTTAGTAACCGGAAAGAAAAAGATTAATATATTTTCTCGCAATGTCTCTATTTACAATTTTTATTCAAAAACGGGTGGTATTATTATGCACTGTAATACAAGTTGGGCAATACATACTAACGTTTCTGTTATTTGAGTGAATCTAATTGATATATATGAAGTCTATCAAGAGTTTTCTTCCTTATAATATTAAGACTTTTTCCTCGTCTACTAATAAATTAAGATCTTTTTCCTGTCTACAATTAAAATCATTTGAATAATTTATTTATTTTTCTTTAAACTCTAGCAACTAAACTAAGTTCTTAGTGTATCTGAACCAATCTTCTCTTTTCCTCGGGTTGTACAATCTTTGCGTGATTTTACCGTTCAGTATCTCCTGCGGCTTCCATTAGTTCTGAAGATGCAACTTGTGAATTTGCCTACTACTCAAACTATTCATATTTCATACTGGGATTGTCCAAACTCTTGTCTCGGCAGAAAATATAATCTTTCTTCTCCTTATTGTGGCATATTTCAGAGAATAGCTACTCAAACTTAGCTCTAGCCTATCCTATTTTTAGCATCTCCTTTATTTTGGTGACTTCACTTTCTTTTTCTTTCATTCTGCTAAAGCCGAATTTTCAGCACAAACTTCTTCTTCTTACGCCACTTTAAACAATCACTGTTGATGAATATGAAAATCCTCTTGCAGTGTTATATTACCTTCTTCCGGAGCAACATCAGATCTGTTTTCCTGAATTTCATCGTTTTACCAGCAGACGTTGAATATGACATATGGGTGAAAATCTGATGAATAAAAATTATTGATTTATACCAAAGGTCTGCCAACTCGAACATTAATTGCCATATTCCATTCATAATCACCTCTCATCACTTCATTTCCTTTACTCGCTTCATACAAGAATGCAAATATTTTCTTCAGAATAGCTACGACAATTTACTAATTTGCCTGGTGAGGTTACATTCAGAGAGAATAACTATCTATTCGGTGTTAATTATGGCCTTACCATTAAGTTGGTGTTCTTACCTTACCGCGCTGATTACTCTCTTATAGGTCAACCATTCTCTTTTTTACCTCTTTGTCAACTATTATGCGATGATTGCTTCTTTAAGCTTCTGCAGTCAACACGGATGTCAATCTTCTTATATATGCCGAGGGTTTGAAAAGAAGAATAAAATAAGGTTATGGTTATGATGAGAACAGTGAATTGTTGGATGCGGCTACTGAAATGTCTTGATTAAATATTTAGGATTATGTTGATGAAAAGAAAACGGATGATGCGAGTGATAGAACATTTGTATTGGTAGAAGGTGGCTGGTATATAGTAAATCTTGGGGAAATGTAAAGGGGCTAACCTTAGTGTGTGAATTTAACCGACTATCGGTAACCCAATTCCTTCCTGCTCAAAAGAATTCATTATCTAAGCAATATAAAACCTATGAATTCCTTCAGGAATTCAATCTACTGTATAGGATTTAACATTTTTAGACCATAATATATATAAATGTACTCTTACTTCTAAATATATTGATAGAAATACTAAAATACTACCAATCAAAATAAGACATTGTTTTTTTTTTCTTCAAATTTCACCCTAAATGTCTCTTCAATACCCCCCTAAATGTCTCTTCACATTTACTCACTACCTAAATGACAAATAAATAATGGGTGAGAATTAATAAACTTAAAAATAAAACTAATTTGTTATACATTTTAACATAGCCTAATAATATATAATATAATTATAATAATAATATATATAAAATATAATAGATATAAATAATAATATAAAAATATATTAATAATATTTATATATATATATACTATATATTAATATATAGTAATATAATCACCCAAAGCATAATATTGCAAAAATTACAATATTTTGACATGCAATCTGCGGTAAGCAAAATTTTGACATAAGTTAACGAGCAACAATTTGTATAAAAGCTTCCCACTACCTGATGAGACTTCCTCCCCATTTCCTCTCCAATCCTTTATAAACTCAGTCGACTCACTACCAACTGCTTCTCAAGAAGAAAGAAATCAATAATTCAAAAAGCTCAACTTTCAAGCAAGGGAAGTAAAACTTCAAGAAAAGTTCGCAAAAGCAGAATCGACAGTGGATAAAGTAGAAATTCCAGAAAATAAAATAAATTGGGAAAGCAGGAAACCGCAGAAAAACCTCTTAAGAACTTCAAAAAAATAAGTTAAACTTAAAGGGATTTGAAGAGTGTTTCAACTTTGCAACAGCCTCTGATATTAGTATAATATTGAATAAATCATCATTGTTGTTAATGTTTTAAATCAATTACAACCAATAGAGGCCTACATCAGACCAAGAGAATTCCAAATTTACGACCTCAAGAATCTATTTAAGACCCATATATATAATATATTTTATCTATACTACCCGTCTGTATAATATATTTGTATATATTATAAAAACATGAATTTTTTATTAATTATATATAATACTTATATTTTATATATTGTCTAAATATATTATATAAAAATAAAAATGTATATAAATAAAATTTTACTATAATATTAATATATAATTAAATATAAATTGTAATTATAATAAGTATAATAAAATATTATTAATATAATATAAATATAAATTAATATATATCATAAATAATATATAATATATATATATCAGTGCTTTTCGATAAAGTTCCAAGCCAATTCTGTAACACTAAACAAAAAAAAATTTTAAATAAAAAAGAATTGCATTTAGAAAGAATGATTGCAGATAATATTTACTGATGATTTTACATTTGTTATAATTAGCTCCATAAAAATACTACTTAATACAGGAGAAAGGGGAATTTATGCGACTTTTTTCATGTAACATGTTATTATCTTCAATAATCATACACCCAACATAAATACAATACTATATATAATATAATTATATTATACATATATATATATATATCTATAGTATATATATAATATATAAATCCCGTTTCTAGACCAAATTAGAAACATTGCCAGCTGTATTATTATATATCTAAACTAGTGAATATATAACCTATATGTTTACATAAAATAATCAAAATTTGAAGTTTTAACCCAAATGAAAAAAAATGAACTAAATTCGCGGAAACACAAAAGATGAAGAAATTCACAAACGGGAATGACGACAGAGCAACATACGAACAGCCTGTGGAATTGTCAATGTATAACAATTAATTATGCTAAATTTTAATAAAGCATAATTAATTATGCTTAATTGTAATGAAGCATAATTAATCATGCTCAACTATAATGGACCATAATTAATAATGCTTACAGCTTAATTATAATTAAGCATATTTTTATCGTACTAACTTTGATTCTTCCATAGCAATAAATATTCCTTCCTCTTTCAAACAAGCGACAACGACCTTGATTCGTTCTTTATCCGTAGACCAAAAATATCTAGAGATTCTTAGGGCCCAAAGAGCAAGACCACCTGTCCCAACAAGAAGTAATTTGCAGACTCCTGTTAGAAATATTAATAACATTAAGATATAATTTAAATAAATAAACAATTTAGTATTAAAATAACAATTAATCGTTGGAGATATATGTGGAGATTCTAAGGTATTATTTTGTATTAAAATAATAATAGGTGGAGATATATTTGGAGACTCTTATGGCTGAATGAGCTGAACCACCTGTCACAACGAAAAGTAATACGCAGATCTTCTTGAAGAGTCAAGGTATTACTTATATGATCATACTATTGAAGATGTGGCATTAACTTAAAATTTATTGGAAAATATATAATAATTAAAGTAGTACCAAAGAATACCCTATTATGGGGTAAATTTTGGTAGTACCTAATTTTAAGATTCTATATTGAAAGAAAGTTTTTAAAATTCCATGATTTTTTAATACGTATTTTCTTACAATGTGGAGAAAAAAAAAAGAAATCAATGCGACAAAACTTCATTATAAAAACAAAATAGTATCGCAATTGGGCAAAATATAAGAAAATGTGCTCTGTTTACGGGAACAAAAATTAGAGTAGTTTTTATTATTCTTTTTTTTATTACTTTTTTCATCATTTATGTAATATGCTCACCGTCACAAAAACATAATTAATGCATTTGACAGTATCATGGGAGGATATCTCGGGATTAAGAAAACGACGGATAAGGTACTCTCAGAGTTCTAGTGGCCATGAATGAATGAAGACGTATCAAGATTTTGTCACTCCTGTGAATATATTGCTCTAGATAAGAATACGGTACAAAAAAGTGTAAGATTGGGTGAAAAACTTCCCTGACAAGAGCCTCACTTGTATAGGATTACTATGTCCGTTTCAATATCGTAGTGTATGCGATTAGTATCTTGTTCGGATTCTGATTTGTGTCTTCCTTTTCAAGATGGGTTTATACATGTTTTTTACGGTTTTTTTTTTAAAATTTAAACTACATCTCTTTGTATGACTATGCTCTACGAGTTTTACACTCTTTCGGAAGACTGTGTCGGGCGAATTTTTAACATTGACTACAAATGACTATTTGCTAGTAATCTCTGGATTGATGCTTGTCAATGTAGGCTTGTTGTAACATTTTATGGATGAAATACTTAACTTGCTCTATAAGGTGACACTTTCGTTAGTTTCAATAATTCTATGAAGGATAGTCTCTAGTTGAAATGAGTAAATTGTGCAAGTTAAGTCAGTTAATTCATCTTCCATCTATGTAACGGCCTTCGTTTTACGAAAATTTAAATCCTAGAATGGTGGTATAATATAACTATCATTCAACATCGCTTTATTATTTTGCCTATCTGAATGTGCCACAGTAGATTTGTTATCGTGGATTATTCGCTCCTTTAATTGTAAAGTCTTTTATGAGTTGTACGGACCTGTGATGTTGTGGCTCTTGCCGATTATGAAAGAGTACTGGTATTTAAATTGATGCGTATTCATGCAAATGAGTGACGAATTAGTCTAATCTAGTTTAGTGTTTTTTTAGGTTGAGAGGTAAATATCATAGAGGAAGATGCTGCGTGAACAATTGCGTGATTCAGACTTAGAAAAATGCAAAAATGGATACAATGCACACTATTATATATATAAGTTCGGCCACAGTTAGAGAAGATTTAGAATAGGGGATGCCGTCTTAATATTGTTTCCTATCTTCATACAGTGGTGAAAATGTTTTACAACACCATTGAATGTCTAGTTGGAAGTGCCCTATGTAATGTCGTCAACGAACTTGTTGGCTGAGAATTGATTAGCAGAGTGAATAGTTAACGTAGAAGTTTTTAAGACCTATTCAGTCTAACGTATATTTTATAAATAATACAATCAGGAAATAAAGTCTCAAAAACACAGAGGAATTGCGTCGCGTTAGGTTGTAGGTGGATTTTTTGAATGATTGAGTAATAAGTAAATTTAGATTTTGGAGATGGGCAGTATTTTATATCAAAACTGCATCACGCAAAAAAAGAGTCGTTAGTGTATTATTATTAATTATGGCGTGTGAATGAGATGAAGATAAGAAGTACAGAGATACGTAAAAGATTAGTTATAAATCAGTTTGAGACATTGTATTTTATCGGATGCGGGCCTTGTTAACGATGTCGATAAAATTTGCAAACATGAAAATCAACTGTAAACGTTTAGAACACGTCCAAATAAAAAAAGCTAGAATGCTTATCCGTCAAACCTATATTCGTCTCACTGAGGAAGACACTAATAAAATAGTAGTAAGAAATATACTCAGAGGAATGAAAAGTACATGGATTAATTTACTCCTGGATTATATAATTGGTGCTTATTAACGGAAAACCTTGGTGAAACCGACATCTATACAATATGATAATATAGAGAATTGTTGAGTTAATTGGTCAGCATGTTGGGCGCTGAACGTGCTTAAGGTTCCGTCTATAAATTGCGAATATCGCTGTATAAGAGATTTGAATTTCCTGGCACAAGCCGATGAAAAGGATTTGTGGTTCTATAAAGATGACAACGTTGAAGTAAAATTAGAGACGCTGAGAGATGCCCTGCATACTCAAAGAATAAAGTTGGGTTCAGATCATTCCTAGGTGCTTGTACACGGGTCTCATAGGAATTTTATACCCGACCTATTTTCGAACTAATACTTCTACCGTGTTAACTGATTAAACCCAAGAATAATATCATACCAAACAATTGTTGTCGTGAATGGCGCGATGGAGTATTAAGTCATTTACGACACATATGAAGACGGAATATGGCTCAGTTAGGAAGCCATATTACGACTTCCCTAACCTTACTAGGTCAGTCGTCTTTTGACTCCAAACCGACGCGATTGATTCGGCTGTATGGCAGTACGTAGCTGCATGTTAAGTTTTTGATGACATTGCAGGATTTTCTGTCTGCCGCTAATAGCGAATGCAGAGCAAAAAACTATCTACGTAAGCGAATGGTTATTCCCACACTAAAAAAGAGGACTTGGCTATAATATTCGGGTAGCTAAATTGATAACTATCTATACGTGAAGGAATTTGTTTCTCGAGGTATCACCAGCGCTACATATATGCAAGAAAGACTAAATACCTAAATGCCAAAGTAATGAGATGAGCACTGTTTTTTACAAATTATTGTCAACAATAAAGGACACTTTCATCAATAGTCATAAAAAAATTAAACTGCTATGTCTGAGATTATCTGACGAAGATTGGGATGTAAAGTATTAATGTTTTTGTTAAAAGAAAATGCCCTGTCTTTCTTTATCTTATATGTCGGCGTTGTGTTATGATATTAGCGTAAATGAAAATTGAAATTTTTGATGCTCCCATCTTGAGAAGATTACATTATATTCGCGTATTTTCGTGAAATTATTTTATTTATTTGGATATTATTCATTTATTATGTTATGACGTTTCTAATTTAAAAAACATTTTATATATATAATTTAATTTTAAGAAAAATTCATTCACACGGTTAATTAGGTAGATTAACCTCATGTAACTTTTACACCTTTGACAATCTTAGACTACAGTTGAAAGTTTTAATAAGATATTATGGTCACTTATTCTCACGGGGTTCTATCTCTTGTTTGGACTTAATCTTATTTCATTGTGAGAATCCTGTTCTTACGTATTCTGACTCATATTTTAGAAGATCTGTTCAATAAAACTTTTACGGCAGAAAAGAGTTTATAAAAAGAATACGGAATTAGAAAGGTATTTTGTATTCGATTCGAAAGTACGATGCTGGTGGGAATTGTATATTTTAAAAGAGAGTAGTTCATGAGTTATCTTGTGTAATAATCTTAAATGAAAATACTTTATGGGAAGTAATATAGATACCTTAGAAGATAACTTATTGATTTAATTTTTTTGAGAAAAACTTAAAAAATTGTTCTGAGATCACTTGATAGAAACTGGTTGAGGGCTTGATTACAAGCTAAATTCAAAACTGATATTATATTGGATTAGAATTTATCTAACTAGAATTCGAGAGGTTAGACTGTGTTTATTTCTATTGAGAGAATACTAACTTACGAATTAGAACAAAATATCTTAGTGATTATTTAGTTTGATGGGAATAACTTACTAATTTGTATTGGTATTAAAGTACTTTCTTCTGTGATATTCACTGAGGTAATAATATACATACATCAGATGGAAACGGTTCTTCGTTAATTTATTTTATTTGTACAGAGGTCAAACGGATTAATGATAGTCTGTTGGAATCCTCCAGTGACTTGGAAGTGATTTATGCCAGTACATTTGTAATTCGTTTTTTATTTGAATTTGCTCTCACTGATAGTCTGTCTGAAGTCGCATAATGTTATCTGTAAAAAGTTGTTTGTATTAATGAAAAGAGCTGTCGTGTATGAATACTTTTGTACTCTTAGAAGGTAGTGAGTAGCTACAGTTTGGTTGAATTGGCTATTTTTATTTTTTTTATATATAACAACTCAAACAAGAATAATTCAATTGATAAACTATTTAGATAATACTAAAGATAACAATAATATGAAAACTAAGTTTTCTGTCTTAGTGTAGTACGGCCCTAGAACACTTAGTGTTTATATTTTTTGTGATTTGACAAAAGAACTTCGGGATTAGTCACGCTTTTATTGTATTTTGTGACGGGAAATCCGAATCTGGTCACATATATACATATCTACGTTTATTTGGTCTGGATGTTTGTGAAAATATTACATATATATATCAAGATTATTTTTATACTGTTCTTATACTATATTATCTAATTTTCTTAATTATAATATTCTTATTACTATATTTATTCTAAATTCACATTATCTTTATATATATTTAATATGCGGATCTTGAACACTAACTTATTATCCTTATTAATATTAATTTTATTAAATATATATATTTAACTATTCAGTGAATTATATATATTTATATATATATTACGTATTATATATATATATATATATATATAAAATTAATATTATAATATATCTTTATTACATTGTTTTCTATTTATATACTATATTTACTACTAATATTATAATATAACCTATATAGTTATAATACTATGTATATTATTGTCCTTATATATTTATATTACTTATATTTATTATTATAGCTATATTATGTACTAATATATATATTAATATATTATGTAACATTATATATCTTATTATATATTTGGTTTACTATATTTACATATTATATTATATATTATTGTTTGATATTTTATTGATATATATATAATATATATATATTATAGGAGATATTATTGATCAGATGTATTTATATTATTTAATTAGTATTATGCTATCTTGTTTTATACGGTATTATATATACTGTTCATTATTATTCTATACTGTATTATAGTACTTAAGATAGCTATTATTTACTATATAATTATATATAGTATATTATCTATAATATTTAGAATATTATATATGTATTTGTTATTAGTATTACATATATATTATATAATAATATGTTATATAGTTTATTTGTATTATATATAATATAACTATCTATTATTATATATATTAATATTTAGTTATTTTAGTCCATTATTTTAGTATTTGATATAATTGTAGTACTTATTGGGTGCGAGTATAAGTATATATTAATGTTATTATTATTTATCCTTTATATTATATTTAGGTGATTAAATAATTAGTATATATTATTATATATTTTCATTTAGTATATTATAGCTATATTATATTAATGTATTTATTTTATTTAGTATTGTTTGGGTATATATTATGTTGGTGTATCACTAGTATATATATATATTAATATTTGGGTTTTACGTGAAGTTATTATATACTGTATATATTTATTTTTATTACTATGGGTAACATTAGTTATTTAATATATAATTATTCATATTGTTTCTTATTTAATGTTATATCAATATTAGGTTTTATTATTATATATATATACTATTATATTTATTATTATTCTGTATTATTATATATTGATTTTTATTTATCTTATTATTATATATATATTATTATTTATTAGTAATATATTAAATTAGTTTATATTATATATATATATATTATATATTATATACTATATATATATTATATATATATATATATATATATATATATATATATACTATACGTATTATTATTTGATATATTTCTAAATTCTAGGCCAGATATGCTCTTGCGTCTTTTTGTAAAATATAGATCTTAATTCTGTGTCTAGGTGGATTAATGATTTTCACTGTTGATTAATGTGAGATTCCTTTAACCCTTTAATATTAGTTTCTAACGATTTCAATTGCTGAAGTCGTAAATGTATTACAATTTGAATCAAGTATGTGAGCTCCTGATTGAAAGATAAAAAGTTACTACATTTCATAATATATTTTAAATAGACATTTATAGCACGAGTGATTAGGCAAAAAGCCCCATTCTTAATTACTCTTTCAGTTACTATATATATATAATTATTATACTTTAGTATGGTATATTTTAATACCTGTAAATATGCATAATGCTTATACTTATTTGAAATGCTTTGTTTTTATATTGTTATTGGTTCCCGATTTAAAAAAATTATATTTTACTATTATTTTATTATATTTTTATTTATTTGGTTAGTGTATATATTTATAATATATTTAAATATTAATTATTATTTATTTTAGTATATTATTAGGATGTATTACTTTAATACCGTAGTATCAGATTACCTTTGAATATCAATTCTTTTACTATCTATATTTTTTATAATAAAATAACTAATTGTTGCAATTATTCATTAATAAACCTTAATTTAGAATATTCGCAATTAGCTGTCATCATAGTTATTTTTTTAATGTTGATAGTGTATGATACAAACATTTATCATCATTGAAGTCTAATTTATATAATAATACTAATAAATTGATAAATTATGAATTAATTAAATCTTTTCCAAAATTTAAATACGAATAGATATTGTTGAAATGCTAGTCTTTTTTACGCCGATGTGAGTGATGATATGGCTTCAAAGATTTCTCGACCTTCTTGTGTCGTCTCTATACGTGACACACCCCCTTCTAAGAAGACATTTGGGGTATGGAATCCTAATCGTCTTTAGCACTTCTAGTGTCGTTGAGCGACCACAATGAATCGCTAACTAATCATGTTATCTCTTTTTACTCATACTGAACCTGAGAAGAAGCTTCATACTTACATTGTACATTCATTATTCTGGAATTCGTTGGTCTTTTCTCGGGTGGACAACAATATCAGGGATGCAATGATGAACTCTTTCTTCTTTTCTACGGCGTTTGTACTTTGGCATTATTCTTACCCACATTGACGATTTGAACTGGTTTTTCCTCATTTAGCGTTTCTGATCTTTTGTTTAATTTTTTCTTTTCTCCCTGTTACATTCTACTCCCTGGTAATCATAAAATAATTCTAATTTTAAATGTGGTGAAAAGTGCGTTTGTTGCTTTTAAAAACTCATTTGAGTTTGTTTATCGCTCGGACCTATAGTAAGATTCTTATAGTTCAATTCATCTTATCTCCAACCCTTGTGTTCCAGTGGATAATATCATCCGTCATTTTGAGAAGATGTAAGGTCGCGGATGTTATTCCTTCTACAAAGCATCGGATCTGATTCATCATGTGCTTTTATCTAGTTAATCTACTGATCGATTGGTGTGTATTTCGATTTTTCGATTCTACGGCCGTTTTAGGCGCGCCGTGCGGGTCTTGCTAACTTAATCTGTCATTTTTTAATTGATATTGGCACAGACTTCCTGGGTATTCTTGACATCGGTCATCTCTTTCCATATTTGATTGCTAACAGCGTCTTATGGACGTTCGCTTGCTTTATACCTTCTTGGTTTTTTGATTATTTGAATATCTTCGGGTCCGAGGCGCCTTCGATATTTCCCAAATTTTTATCCAAATCATTATATATGCACCCATTCGGCAGTAAATGCTCTACTCCCTTGTATAATGGCGTTTTCAAATTCAAAAATATGTGCTTCCGGTAACTAATCCTCAAGTAACTGTCATTTAGTAACATTTTCCTAAAGTTACCTGTGATTTGTCTTTCATCGACAAGGTTTCGTTTAATAATTATCACCACTGATCAGTATCCCTTAAAACGTTGATGCGTTGACCGTTTACTTTTCGCATGTGCAATGGCATTCGGTTGTTAATTCTTTTACCGATGATTTTTGTCGACACGACAGTGGATATTCATCCTTAGTTATGGATTTTACTCTTCTATGCTTTGATTTTGCGATCAATTGAGTATAAAATTCGTAACGTTCCGTCGACATTCTTTTTCTTAATTAAAGCACAGGTAGGCTACGTTAATAACCGTTGGATCCTGGGATGTGGGGTGTGAACT
>JABUQX010032188.1:0-15000 GCA_015478945.1 Trachelipus rathkii
GTTCACAACACATAACCCACTATATATAATAACACTTATACCAATGTCTGTATATATATAGGTAGTGTGTGTTTTTTTAGCTATAAAGTTTTTATTATTACCACTATTATAACTACGATAACTATTTTTTTCATCTCATCAAATTTCTTCTAAATAATCTTTTAAATATTCTTAAAATATTTAATGTTCGTTAATCTTTATAAAGTGTCCAAACTTTATATTTCATTTTTCAATTATTTTAATTAATCAAATTCTCGTGAAAGTAAGTAACAAATATCAAATAATTTTTAATTATATTAATTTAATTAACACAAAAGAACAGAGGCGTTTGTTCACTTTCAAGCATATTATTAATAACTAATAAAAAAAATCTTATTAATTAATTATTGATATTATCGTTTATTATTTAAGTTTAAATTAAAAATTTTCATTATTATAAAATATTATTATTATAATTTATTATTATTATGATTTTATTAAATTAGATTAGTAGTATAGATTTTAATTATTATTATTATTTTTAATTCAGTATATTTATGTTTATTAATTTCTAGAATTTAATAAGTATAGTAGTGTAGTAGTAGTATGAGTAAGTATAATGATAGTGTAGTAGTTAATGTATATTATGAGTAAAGTGTTAAGAATAGATTTTTAAAATACTATATTTATTTTTCAAAATCAAATTTGTATATACTAAAATAATATATAAATCAATTTCGGCAACTGCACAGCATCGTAGGTAGATCGTTGTCATAGATTTGTTAAGATAGGTACTCAGTAGCATATATGCTAACAATTGTAAGGAAAATATTAATATTTTTTATTATCTTCATCTATCATTACTCATATATATATATAAATATATATTTTTCTAATTATATATTTAAATCTAATTATTTTTTCATACATATACTTCTTCTATTATTATTATATTATATTCTTATCATTTTATTATTTATTACTTATTATCTATATTATATTAATATTATATTCTATCCTATTCTTTTATACTTGCACATATACTATTAACTATTATAATTATCTATTATTAATTAATTAATATATATTACTTTCATGTTGGTGGTCCATCTGTAGGCATTCTGGGTGATCTTTGCTGTTCCACTTATTTACACGTCGAAGGTCTTTCCAATAGAGATCTGGTCACAAAAGCTTTGATTTTCTATCTTTCATTTATCTTCGTCTATTTCTTTAGATCCCTCTCTCATCTCTCTCTCCTCTCTCTTAATCTTCTCTCTTTTTCCTATTTATTTATCTTTCTCTATTCATTTTTATATTCTATTCATTATTCTGTGTAAATAATTTATATATATATATTATATATCTCTCTCCCTATCCATCTCTCATATCTCTTAATTTTATTCACTTATCTCAACTCTAATGCCTAAATGACTCCCACTACATCCCTTTCAATTACTATTTATTAATTTGAAAGATGTCCCACCTAATACAGCAGTATAGTTATAACGTTGTCTATATTATAAAGGAGCATTTAATAACCTCCGATACTATTATCGATTTACTAATTAATTGGTCAAGCATTTCAATTGTAAGTAAAGGATTGTTGTTAGTTTAGTTGTTTGTTCTGTTGTTGTTGTTTTTTTTGTTGTTGTTTTAGTTGTTGTTTGTTGTTTTTGCTTGTTTTTGATTGAATTTTTCAATACCAAAATATCAAAATATACATAAGAGATTATCTTTATCTTGAGCTATTAGTCGGTAAACAATTAATGCTTCGCCTCTAACACAACATACAATAAATTTCTAAATTTCGAAAGTCATATATTATCCATACATCAAACTTACTCATCTCTCCTCATAATATTCCTTGGTGTTTTCTTTTTCTCTTTCACATCTGCGGCAGTTATGGGAAGGAACACATTAATTACTTCTCTTTCTAAATGAAGCTCTTCACGCCACCACATGCCACCGGTGCCTACGTTTTGCGTACCTGCAACGAAAGGAATTAATTGATGATCTGTAGAGATGTATAATACGAAGCCTTCAAGGTAATTAATGCCTAAGATCCAAACGAGTCTCCTGTTTTCAACATTTATGTTACTTTCTCTTTAAATATGGTGGGGTGTCGTCCTTCAACCTCCATTTCGTGGAGCGGTTGCAGATTGGGTTTGGGAGTTATTAGCATTACAGCGAATATGGGGGGTGAGCAAGGGTTGATATTCCCACACTATTTCATACTACTATAAGTTAACTCATTCCATCTAATCTAACTCTTTCTTTATTTTTTATTCTACTATCGCAATTCTTCTTTTGACGTACACCAGCACTTAACCGTCATCAATGCTCAAATCTCACTATGTCATCTTTTCCAGGCTGCGGACACACCACTGGTAAATGGATCTGAGACACAACTATTTTTTCCTGATATATTCTAGCCACTATGTTGTTCCCAAACAGTCGTATACTGGGTCTGACTAATCTTCTCCTGTGACCCTTGCGCACCACTTTTCAAACAGCACGCGTATCCCATGTCAGCGCGAAATGTCAACCTCTGAATTTGTTATCTGACTGTGGGAGTAGTTTCCCAACGCTGGTTCCCGGGAAGAGTGGGAGATTCTGTCGCGTCTCACGGCCGTTTGATCTACACGAAAGGAGTACACTAACTTGTACCACCTACTATTAGTTATAATATAATATCATTATATATATTATCATATCATATATTTTTATTATATATATATATATATATATAAATACGCTATGTCATATCTATATATCTATTAATCTATATATATATATATATAATCTATTTATTATTATATATCTATTATTATTATATTACTTAGTATTTCTATTTATATATATATCAAATTTAAAAGTTATCTTGCTCATCTTCATCACAGAAACTTTAAGAGAACACGAGATAGCCGAGTATACTCGACCCAACTGAATATAACGGTTATAAATCAATATATACTTACTCCTATGGTTATCTTAAATCTTATCATTACGAGTTTTATATCTAGCCTTGATTAACTATTTCGTAATTTAACTTTCTATTGGAAGTGCTACAGCCATTGAACTCATTTAACCTGTTCCTTTCCTAAGAAGATGAACCGCTTTCAATTATCTAACTATCGTCCTATTCGCTTTTACCTTCGTTGTTTATTAATTTTTCTAAAGTTTGATCTAAATGTATGCCTTAATAAGAAGAATTTGGAAATCATCTTAATTTTTCTGATCTCATCACTGATTGAAACCAGCTTATTGCGTATAATTCTATTCTCTATCCACTTCTCATCACTTACACTCACGCTGAACATAATTTACCTGTCTTATGTCCAAATGAGTTGTGTTGTTATTGTGTGGGGGTTAGCGTTTGTGTCTTCAACTATTTGTCCCTATCGTATGTCTATTCTGAGCGTTCTCCTCATATATCCCACTCTCCATACCTTTGCTTTTAGTATAACAAGAGCGATCAATACTTATTAAATATTCGTGCTGAATTATCATAATTTCCATAAATAAGATCTCTAAAACTCTTTGAAGGGTATGAGAGCTCCTGCCTACTCTGCAGGGTGTATGACATATACTTCTCTTCCTCTCACCGTATTAAATTAACTACCCAGTGCAGCATGTATAACGAATCTGTAAAGACTGCACATGCTCTATGCTCCTTCTTTCGTTTACATTCCAACAGAAAATCTTGTGTAATTTTTGGCACAATGGTATCCTTAACCAATATTCCGATTATTACAGACGCTATTACCACCAACGCGCTATGAAGGGGAGGAGGGTTTGTGGCGAGTGGAGGGGGGGGGGGGGGGGGGGGGCGCGTCGGGCGAGAGGGAGTGGGCAGGGTGGGGGATGAGGCGGTGGTGCGCGGTGTTGTGGTGGCGGTACGTAGAGGAGACGAGGGTGGTCTGTGTGAGGAGGGTGTAACATGATTATCTCGCGCCTATGATCGTAGAATGCAGATTCTTTGCACAATATATCCCAACTTGGTACTATGATGGAGCATGGATCTGTTGATAGAGGTACTTTGACACCTAGTCTCTAGCCATATTCATATGACATGTTATAAAATTTGTTGTATGTTCACTGATTTTCGTGATATCATTTATGTTTTTTTATAATTATGCTGTGTTTAAATTGTAACCGCTTACGAATTGGAGAAGGTTTTTCCATCAACATTTATATAATGATAACCCTTCATGTACTAAGAACACAGTTGATATAATTAGAAAATAATGCTTTCTACTTTTAATTAAAAGCGCTATAGTTATTATAGATAGAGTGTATAATTGCATACATGCGCATATTACAACTATAGATTTGCTAACAATAAATATATTTGCACATATTAATTTAAGGGATCGCACAGAACTCCCTGAAATTCTTGAAAGAGTACTTTTCTGAGTAACCTAGATTTACTATTACATTTTAATTGAAAAGTCTATAATGTATAGTCCACCTATTTAATAATTATTAAAGTTTATTGCACACCAGTATAGGAATAATGTTATATATAGTATATATATATATATAATTAATAATATTATATATAAAAATATATTAACACATTAAAATATATATTATTGTAATATGTGTATAAACTCCTTTAAATATAATCATAATATAAAATCTAATATATATATAATACAACTAACATAAAACTCTCACTAATTATATACAATATATAATAATATATAATATTTATCTATTATATACTAAATCCTTAAATCAATAAAGAACATTCACAACACACGTGTGACGGATAAGAAATAATGCTATTATTTCATCCGGGAAATGAACCACCTTAGGAATAAGTTATGCGAAAATGTAATTGAGTGTGTATAAAGTTCTCATAATGTATTTTTACGTACGTAGATAAGTACCAATCCCGTATAATACTAAATAAAGTTAGAGTATCAAGAACCGTTTTATAAGAATCCAGAGTTCTTTAAATGCGAGTGAATTTCTTTGTAGAATAATAGTTCTTCAGTATGGTATATAATCCTTCTGTTTTTTGATAAGTATATGTAGGTGTTTAAAATATATATTAGCTAAATAATCTAGCATATTTATAGAGATTAATTTAGTAATATTCTAATAAAAAATAATTTAATCAAGTTTTATAAAGAGATTAAATTTAAGATTAAATAATTTAAGATTAAAAAATGAAAGCACACACTTATTTCACTTTATATTTAAAGTTAAATGGTAATAGGAGTTTTTAACTCTGCCATACAGCGTGAGATTCTGAGTGAAATCATCTGTATATATATGAGGTATAATTCTCAGCGTAGCTGATAAGTTATAACCAGTTAAACGACATTACGCCACATACTTAATATTCATAATATATATGAATATATACTCTACTCACACTAGTCCAATATAAAAATAAGAGTTTCAAAGTAGAGTCACGCTTTTAAAGCTCCACGTTATTATTACTCTCATCCCTATAATTGCTATGAGTGCTCAATAATATATAAGGTAAGCTACCCCAAATAATAGACTAAATGAGAGTTATATAAAGGAGAGATTTACTCTCCATCAGCGAGAGGAATATGGGAATAAGGACTGACCTATTAGCTGATATATCGAGCTAATTGAAATGGAACTACTCAGATTGCTTTAAAACTGTTTATCTATATATATAAAGAGAATTATATATACTCAATACATTTTATTTAGTTGGGGTAATGGCTAGTATCTAGATAAAAGCGTCGACTCATACATTTGTACCTAATTATTATTATCGTAAAACAATGCGAGTGGTTTAAATCTATACCGGATAGAAAGGCATAATATTTTTACTTATTACACTAACTTATTGTTACTTCCACGATTACTTATAGAGGCAAGTATTTCAAAAATATAAGATGATAATTTGTTATAAGCTTGTTAAACGCCATTTTGTAATAAATATATTAATTTAGCATAAAATCGCACAAATTATTATTTCGAGGATGATACAAATCAGTATGGAGAATGTGAGAAAAGAACGTTGACATGAGCATTGCACGCACTGGATTTGATCTTATATATACATCTTGTACTAAAGTGTCTCGACATTAG
This sequence comes from Trachelipus rathkii, assembly GCA_015478945.1. Classification (NCBI taxonomy): domain Eukaryota; kingdom Metazoa; phylum Arthropoda; class Malacostraca; order Isopoda; family Trachelipodidae; genus Trachelipus; species Trachelipus rathkii. The sequence continues at coordinate 6,061 of JABUQX010032188.1, forward strand.
CAGTCATTAGTACTATACTTCACATGCGATAGGATTTTAGGCGCTTTAGGAGAGAACAACCATTAAAGCTAACGCGTAACACTACTACTCTCATTGGTTGGGATGGATCTTTAGCTCATAGAATTTAAAACCAGCGGAGAAACAGCACGTCTAGGTGCGAAACAAACTTTTTTAAGTCGACAAGACATTTAACGGGTGGTTATAATGCTCTAAGACAGTAGAACCAGAGAAGACAAAAGTTATATATATTTCATATCCACTTTGAATATATTTAATTGTACAGGCCTACCCACAACACTTTTAAACAGTATAGGGGAAAGTTATTTGAGCGAGAAGTTACATACGATCATTACTACGGAATTCTAGATTTCTGAATACCCTCCGATCAGTGAGAGAATCGAGTCACAAATATAATATATTAAATCACAACAAACCTATTTTAACAAAATTTTCAAATTGATATAGTATATCAGAATCACCAATCAAGTGATAATATATATTTATTAGCTTTTGGTTATCTAAATAAAAATATATTTATATTAATAATACACTCAATAATATATATATATATTATATTATATATATATAAATATTATATAATATATATTATATATTATATATCACTAACATAATAATATCAACACGTGTGTGATAGAGCTGATAGGTTCAGAGACATCGATTCGCATATTATAGTTAAAGATAAATATGTGCAATTATAAAATAAGAGGGGAGAATTATTGAGGTTATGGAAGTGAGTTAGGACTAGATGTTGTATAAAATTTGCGGGGAAAAGGTGCAGTTACGTTGTAGGAGTATAAGCTTCACGATCACATCATTGTTATATATATTAATTAACTAATTACAGATTTCAATCAATTCTAGCGTCATACAAACCTGTATTCACAAAAATGCACAAAAAATAATTAAATTACCTTTTTAAAACCTTGTCTAACACCGAGCCTGACCTAATAAATGTTTAACTTTTGTATATTAAACTTTTTCGTTTGTATGTAATCACTACAATATTAATTTAAACCTTTTTAACACTTAACCCAGTTGAATATTATTATTCAGGTGTGTAATTTGGTATAATATCTATGATATATATATATTAATATTAATTATATAATCATATTCTATATATATATTTATTATTATATATATATATATAACTATTAATATATATAATAAATTTTATATATAATAATATAATATAATATAGTATATATATAGATATATATAATATATTAAGTATATAATTATATAATAAATAATATAATTTATAATATTTAGTATTAAAGTATCTATGGAGAAAGATTATGTTTCTACCTCATAATTTAAGAGCTCTAACTTAGCTTATATACGAAAAAATTTTTATGGAATGCATGCAAAGTTTAAATAGGTACGGAGGTATTGTATGGCAATGCGCGAGTTTTATAATAACAAACTCCATCTAATATATATGATATATATATATAATATTAATTATTTTATATATAGATATATATAATATATTAATATATATTATATTATATATATATAATATATAGATTATATATATAATATACATATATATATATTTAATAACATATATATATATTAATTTATATATATATATTATATTATATTATATAGCGGAGCTTTAATAATCATAGTTACTATATATATATATATATAATATAACGAATATATTATTCTAAGATAAGATTGATATTAGAGCTTAACAAGTAATTCAATATTATACACGAAGCCATAGAATAAATAGATGATAGGAAAGTGAGATAGAGTATCTTATATTATATACTAAAATATTTTTTGGAGCAACTATGAGAGAAATTAATCGAGATGTAAGGATTCATTTATAATCAGATTAGTAGTAAAATAATAGCTGATAATATCCTATTCCGAGGTTTTTTATCAAAATTACGAGAGTGGATAAAGGTAATTCAAATAAAATATAGTTTTTCCTAATATGTAAGTTCATAGATCTCCAATCATTAGGTTCATAGCGAATATACAATAACTTGTATTATGTGAATACCAGAATCAACATCATAATTAGCCTAAAGTCGAAAATCGCAAAGTAAGAGAGTGAAAACCATAGTAAGTTCGAGCATTTTATCTATTATCTTCTATTATTGTTGATGGTAATTAAGCACCTATTTGAACGCTGATCATTTAGTCATGTAGTTACTAAGTTATTTAGAGTATATTTAGGGTTTCAAGATAATATTTAACATTAACAATATCACATCAAGAGCTGCACATAAATTAAATGTGATTGTGCTATATAAGTATCATAACATGTAATGGATCATTTAACTAAGTGATTTATATGAGAGTGTTGTAGACTAACACATACTTAATGTTATTAAGATATTATCATATCATTATGAGATATTTATTTAGAAGATAGTAATATTAGAAGAATATTTAGTTTCTAATACCCGGATCGTGGAATGAGGAGCATTAGTTTTAATTATATATATCATAAAATCGGCGCAGATTGAAGAATGCTGGTTACCATTACAGAGAAGCACGTTATCATTTCAAGCATACAATATCGGCTCAATATAAAGCTTTGAACAATATAATTTTACAGGAAGTTTCAAATTAATTCTTGATATTATCATCAAACATAAATGTGTGTGGAGAGTAGAGCATCAAATTATATCCAATTAGGTGGAAACATAATTTAATCAATTTAGGACCTTGATTCAAATAATTAATTTATTATAAATAATTTCATTACTTCAGGTGATATATCTCATTGGTGATGTAATAATAATTGAGTATGATATTAATCACTATATAGCAAATTGTAATATCTATTAATTATTGGAGTAAGAGACTTGATGACTAATATAACTCACTCTTGGTATTATGATGATGTGCCTATAATAATTTTAATTATGCATTATATCAACGATGAAATATATTATATAGAACCGAAGTTTATGATTTGTTCACTGCTACATAAAAATATTAATAATACATAAATATTCTACTTTATATATATATATAGATACTAAACCTAATATTAAATGATAATTAACTATTCAATTCATTATTATATGTTTATTCTCTATATGTCTAGATATTTAATACTCTCCGACATAAGAGAGACTATTATAATTTCGCAAAAATCATGAATTATCAAGTATCTACCAATAATTACTGTCACCGAAGTGAGTATATATTTGAATCTTCTCACTTCATCTCATTGCAAACTTTCGTTCTGCACAAAGTGGTGTGATATGTCTCAGAAATCGTATTCATAATTATCAAGATGTCAAACTCGTGAAAGGATTCTCTTTTATACATGTGTTTTATAGAGCCAATTAAATTTGCTGTGACATCACTATACTCTCAATCTATTTAATTTTTAATTAATTGTGAGCTATATTTGTTCGACACATGTAAACTTATATGTACACGGAGCATGGAATAGAGTAGGTGAGTTACAGTAGTGCAAAGGTATGATAAGCTAAGTAAAAGAAGATTATGTAGAATGACGTTAGTTAAAGTGAGTAGTAGTTGAGAGTAGTATAATGACTATACATAAAATGATAATATTAATTCAAATCGTAAGTAGAGTGATTAGTCTTAATTATTTGATTGATTTGTATTTTGTATCACACAGCAGCGGAGAGTGAACAAAAGCACACACATCATCACATGCACGTGATGAATACATTACTGTATTGACACTGTTCTATTATAATAATAGTTTATAATTAAAATACCCTCTAATAATTAACAAAATTAGATAGTAATTTATCTATTTCTTCCGAGTCTATCTACTACTATCCTACTCGAGATATATGATGCCACTAATTTTACCTTTGAGTAGAGCAACTAATTATAACCGCACGATAACTTACAATACCTTGGGAGGAGAGGTACTTAAACTCGCTATCACTATATTATATCTTGAGTAAAATAGCTTCACATCTTATAATTATTAAAGATTATTAATTTCCTTAATAATGAAGTGATATATAAAATATTACATTGTTTATTTTTGAGAAATATTATATTCACTATAAAAATATAAAAAAAATGAATACTCATTAGTCGAGATAGCACAGATATTAGATCAATAGACACATTGGAAAAAACCATTTCTACTAGCATTTTTAGATAGAGTATTTACCATTATGGTCAATCATAATATTTCTTGTATTTTTATCTAATTTTAGAAGGATATTCGATATATATAATACATTGTATATATTTTTTTTGATTATAGCCCATGGAATTGGAAACTTATCGTGCAAAGCACAATTCTGTAAATATCCAGTGAGTCTGTAGCATGAAACAAGCCAGTGGTGTTCTCGATCTTTCTCGTTTCTAGAGCTTCATTATAGTGTATTGTGAAATGCACAGTCTAGAGGATCAACAGAGTATCGTTCACATGCGACTCACTAAAGTAGTCATGTATCTCTATTCGACACGCAGAGATAGTATGATGCAATATAACGATCATTAATAAGGCGAAACAGAGTCTCAAAAAGAGAAAAAACGATAGTACTTTAACAGAAAAATTTTTAGTGTGAAGAAGAAGAATTTGGCGTTGATTCTTTGTGCGAAGAGGATTTCAATGAATGACACGATACAAGTACTATATAATAATCCACCGCAGGTATGAGACAGAACGACGTAGGTTAAACTGTATATTAGACACACTTACGCTCACGCACTTATAATTCTATGAGGCTGAAAATAGAAGATAATCTCTAATAATGGTCTCAAATGTCCCAGTGATTGTACACTATTCAAGCAGCAGAGCAGATCTTAATAGTTATATTTCTCACTTATAATGATAAGGGGTTGTTTCTAGATATATAACTGATAATAATAATATATCTTCATTTGTAAATATGGAAAAGTAAATTCAATGCAATAGTGAAACCAAAAATTAGTATCATTATATACGATCCTTTTCGAGCTTAATTGAGAAACACCTACCAATTTTCGTCGTCTCATCAAAACCACTATGTGCTACGGAAGATTTCTGAATGGTGTTACTTAAAGCTCGCCTCTACAGGAGATCAATCCTTCATACCCACAACCTTTGAGAGGCCCGCACAGTTGCTATGCTCGCTCGTATAACTTCAGAACTGGCACTGTAAATGTTCTTCTTTGGTATGTTCCGTCATATATAATACAGCATTATACCTGGTCATATTTTTCTACACAATCTTGCTCCTCATTGAGTAAAATATTAGCCAGAGCTTATCGACTCTGTTCTTAACTATACATACCTGATCATTCTTCAGCTAGTTTCCGAGACTTCTCGCTGAATCATCTTTTCGTCGCCTTCTAGGCTAACTAGACATAGTTGACATTATACTTCTATTAAGCATATTTGCTATTGATAGAACTGAGTGAGAATACTCAAATGCTCGTGTACGAGAACTTTTCCTAGTCATATATACGACTCCATCTCATGTCGGAGTGAGAGCTAATCCGAGTGATTTCATCTTCCTAAACTTCTCATCATTCTCTAACCAGTTCTCTTATCCCATGTTAAATTCTCACACTTGAAATGTAAAAATACTGGTAAAATCTGAAACACTTAATTTCCATTCTTTTTTTCATTCACTTGAACAATTTTAAACACCGAAGTGTTGGTTTTCGTGTCGTCAAATAAATTATTAACTGATCGTTAATCTGTACTACTCTAGCATTCTGATAGAATATCACAACTTGTATGGATCTCATGGTATCTTCTACTCTGCACCAACTATAATCAAGATAATATAGTAATATATATATATATTAATTAATTAATATATATATTATCTTATAGATATATAAATATTATTATATATAATTAATATATTATTATATATATATATATATTATATATTATTATATGTAATATATATAATATATATATATATTTATATATTATATATTATTCTATATATTTCATATATATATCTATATACTTAATATATAATATATATATATATATATAATATATATATATATATATATATCATTATATAATATATATATATTTCTAATATATATATGATATCATATATATATATCATGAAGAAATACGAATTAAGTCGCCAAATTATATTTATAATAATATATATTATATATATATAACTTTGATCCAAATATAAAAATAATATTTTATATTTATTAATAATTATCTTATTTCAGATATATATACATCATACTTAATTCTCCAATGAATATATATAAAATAGTCACTTCACTACTAGGATTGTACGTTATTGATACATAATACTACATTTTATTAATATAAGACTATATTTTTCATTTGAGTATCTAGGAATATTATATTTACATCAATTATATACTTATATACAAGAAGAGCCGAGGGCATATCCCAGAGATACCCGTATGTACCAGGATTTAATCTATCATACGAGGTAGCCAATCTGCCTCATCGTCTCGCATCGTCCATATGAATCGTATATTATGCTCATGGATTTATGTATGAAATCGGAAAAATATCGAATCTCTGTCTCCGAGAGCGGATCACTAAATATAATGTTACCGAATAGCTGATACAGTGTTATGAAATTAACCCATAATAATTAGTATTTAAGGATTATATGTAATATATAATATAATATAATAAGTACTGTATATAAATAAAACTGAGAGGGTATCTATAATAAGTAAGGTAATGCATATTTAATAGTAAAATATTAATATGAGAACTTATATTATATATGAGTATAGTATTGAGAATAGAAGAAGAGTGTGATCGTGAATGCAGATAATATATGACGAATGAACGCACGTCAGATAAAATGGAGGAGAAGGAGGTGAATGGATTGATAGCAGTTGGCAAGAGGAGAGAGGAGTAAATGCTAATACAGTATAGTCGGTACCGGTAGACTTAGTGGGTGTCCATAATAGCAGAAATTGATAGTATTAACAGATAATACGATATACTTGCAACGTATTGATTTAATTTACACGATAAACAGATACGAGTTGTTCACTTATGTATATTTATATTAAAGATTTAAAAATATAAATTTTTAAAAAACTGGTTAATAAGAGAGAAATTTATGTTTCACATTATATGTATCAAGTACTAATCTTACACTTTGAAATATAGAGTAGTATATGAGATTAACTCATAGTAAGTCCTGTGTTAATTCGAATTATTCTAAAAACTTTCCTCTATATTATTATCGTTCTCATGTGAGATTGTCAATATCATATTATTCTATATTCAGAATATTTCCTAAGCTTAGACCATTACTGAGATCGCCGCTTTTATGTGCATTATAATTACCCTATTTTAATAAAAAAAGCTAAACAAATTCATATAAAAACTATAATATATATCTACAATAAATCACAATTATTGCTCCTTTCAGAATATATCATTACTTTTCGTTTTTACTCATAATCACTATTGTATTGATACGAAAAAGGTGTTATACGTTAATATAAAGAAATGATGAAATTAATAAGGTTAAACATGCAATATTAAAGTAGCTACAATAAAAACTGTAGAACATCTAATCAATTGCTAATGTTAAATAACACTATCGATATCCTAAAAAATTTATAACTAGAATAGTTGCAGGTGAATTACTGAAACCATTTTAACAAAAATAAATATTTAATATTAAAAACATGATACTAAAAATGAGAATAATTTTCTCTGATATAGATATGACACACTCTTCATTAATAATCTTCGTTATAATGTTGCCTTTCTTAACAATACAGTGATTAAATAAATAATATTATATAAATGAGTACATTGTATTAGTGTATATAACAAAAAGAACGAATATATATAATAGTATGGAAGTGATAAATACAAGTATGTGATAGCGGATGCTTGAGCCTTCATTTTATGATGCTGAGATATATTCGCAAATTCTGAGAGGGCTTATCATGTACGATCATTTCTATTATCCTGATGTTGAACCACTAATTGAGTATTCAACAGAATAAGATAGACATTTATTAGATATTCAAATATAAGAGAGTTGTTAATATGTAAGGTTTCCAGGAGAGTGTTATACCTTATTAAGAAGTAGTAACGTGAGAACCTGTCCTAGTCTTATGAAACGTAGGAACTAGCAATTGTATGAATCTGGCTCTTATTTGGGAAATAAGGTTTATGTATATACAGTAGTGAGGTCAACATGTTATTACTGATAATAAATGGATAGAAGAGCGTACTAATGTAGAAGATTAGGCGTTGGATTCTCTTTCACTATCTTATTTAAATATACATTCAACTGTTATAATCGTCGATCGAGAGAAGAGTCTCCACTCATATGGAATCGTGGAGATCATAGAGAAGATTGAGGAATTTTAAGTAACTATATCGAAATGAAACTCATCTTTACAGATTTCCATTTAATAGAGTAAGAACAAGCATCGTTGATATCCTAATATATGAATAAGGTAAGGAGAGATAGATCAGTCGAGATTACCAGATTATGGTTATGAGTTATTTTCTTAGAAAAAACTTATTCCTTGCTTTGCCATCAAAGTAGAATCTATATATATCATTCAGATAATTTGGAGGTGAAGAATTAACTCTATGAACTTTCATAATATATAACCTTTCGCTATGGAATATACTTAACATTAGGTCAGTGTAGTATGTTCCTATATTATCGCGCAATTCATACATATCTTTACTTCATTATCGTTCTTTTTTTCTTTTGTATATCTAATGCTATTTATATTCTTATTGTTTTTGTTTCTACTAAGGAGAGAGAAAAAGAAATGCTATGCAACTCAGAATAGAAAAAGTACAGATAAGACATAGATACGGAAGATGGAAATATTGCCAAGAGGAGTATATTATGTCATAAAGAATATTAGCTTAAACAGGTCGCTCGCATTGATAAGACATAACATGAGAGCGAGAAAGGATTGTATAGAAATTGAAGTGTTAATCAATAAAGA
>JABUQX010032188.1:20000-39083 GCA_015478945.1 Trachelipus rathkii
TGTTAATTACATCAAGAATTGAAGCAGAGAGAGAAAAAAAGTTGTAATGAAGCGAAAATAACTTGTCTTTGGGGACCAAATTGATAGCACACAAAAATAATTTCCAGTTTTGCATTAACATGGTACTTGAATATTTTGTTCAAATAATAGGATAATGGATGCGTAGATGAATTTATCAAGTTTTATGAAATTGATAAATAAAGGTTAAAGGGTGGAATGACTATTTCAAAAGGGCTTAAAAGCCGAGAGATGTATTATGTGGTAAACCTTTTTAAATAGTACCAACAGGAAATTAAGAAAAATATGTTGAAAACCTGAATATACTTTAAGGTGAAAGGAATAGACCAGATGGATACGAAGTGAAGTAACGAACAGAAATTAAATGGAAATAATTTTGGGAAAATGTAAATACCAAAGAAAACCAGGCAGCAATTCGAAATTAACCCAATATAATATAATAATATATATAATATAATAGACTCTTATATATTATATATATATAATATATATATATATATATATATATATATATATATATATAATTATATATATATATATATATATATTATATGAATATTATATATATATTATTATATATATATATATATATATATATATAATATATATATTATATATATATATATATTATATATATATATGATATATATTATATATATATATATAATATATAAATATATATACATATTATAAGTTCAAATGTGTTCAGCATGGAAATCTTAGGGCAATGCCTAGGTGTGAAAAAGAATTAATAAAGTGAGGAATGAACCTATTAGAGAGTTGTGGTGGTGTGAAGAAAGGGGTAAATGAGAAGAATAAAATGAAAGTATGTTGAGATGGTTTGGTCATGTTGAAAGGGATGAATGATAGCCGGTTGGTAGAATGCGGATGTATAGTGGAGAGTGTGTTGGAACTCGACCGGCTGGGAACCGAAGAAAAGTGATTGAGTCAGTGAACGAATGTCTGAAGGGAGAGAATGTGAGTTTGCAGAGGCGAGAGAATAAAGGTGGCATGATAGGAGAAGAATGGCGGGGTTTTGTATGGGGGCATGGTTGTCGCCCACCTGGGCCAGGGATGAACCTTACATTGACGATTTACCATAGTGAAGGGTCGTTCGCGGCTCCATGATGCTCTATGGGTGGAATCTTTCATGTCTGTGACGAGCTCATGCACTATTAATGTAACCAGACAACACTCACTGTTATCTCTCTCTTGAGTGTGTCATGTTCTCCTACTGCTTTTCTTTTCGATGGCTTGTACAGCACCTTACCCCAATCTTAACAAAAGAGGAAGGTAAAGAAAACGAGAGAATCAATATATCAGGTTATTTTCCAGAACCACTGAGTCAGATTATGTCCAGTAGTATGAGACGCTAATGTGAGAATTCATTGAGAGAACTTCGTCTAGTAGATCGGTAATAGACAGAGTAATATTCCATTACAGCATATGTGATCACTATTTGTCACTGACTACTATACTATCTATATATAAGTATATACTATATATATATATATAGTATTACTATTACTATATAGTTATTATATAATATATATATATATATATATATATATTGAATAGACAGTAATTTATATAGCTTATATGGCAATGACAAGTATTTTGTAAATACCAACTAGAATTAGTAAACAAAAATCAGACCGATGTTATTACTAACGATGATTGCTTGCACTTGTTTGATTGATATGTTTATTCATTCTATATATTTCAACTTGTTAATCGTGAAGGATGAGATAAAGAAAAGCAGTTGCATATTCTGTACCTACCACTTCCTTTCTATATTATTGTGCAATAACCTTGAATCGAAATTATATACACACTCGTAATCGTATCCTCCCCAGTATAGTCTTTCTTATAATTTATGATCTCTTATTTCATTTTGTTATAGTTTCACTTTTGGTCTAGACATTTTGAAACCGTAATTAGTTTTTTTATTTTTAATGAAAGAAATTGCCGATTTGGTTTATTTTGAATTTCCTATGGTGTCTCTAATTAATTTTTTTTATATCAGTTATATAATTTTTTGACGCCCACAAGTTACAGAGTTGAGGAGGAAGTTACGGGAATCTTTGTGATATTGTGAGATAGGTAGTGTTTAAGGTAATAGACCCCGAGAGAAAATTATTAAAAGATTTTGAAAGAGGGGAAGCTTGGGGCTTTATATGAAAAGGGACGCGCAAGCCAATGCTACGATATAAAGTATCTTTCATTTTATATTTCTTTCATATTTTGGTGATATTATTTTAAAACTCTCCAACTGTGTTACATTCATTCCTTAGCTATAAATCATGAAAATTTGGTTTTATATATATATATATATATTATTATATACATAGTATATATAATTAATAGATATTATATATATATATATGATCTAAACTATATATATCAATATATATAATATAACATATTTATTATTATTTAAATAATATATAATATTACTATATATGATTATATTAATTATATATATATTATTATATATTATATAATATATAATATATTATATTATAAGGGATAGGAAGATATTAATATATATACTATTATATATTATATATTATATATATATAAAGCCCACATCTATCAGGTTATACTGGCTTGGGAGAACTACTGTGCAGTACTCACCTGAGTGTGCTGCTGGTGGATGGTGCCACGACTGTATAATATCATATTTTTGAGGTAGGCGCCATTATATATTATAATTATTTATATATATATATAGTTCCATAGTTCAACAAAATATATTATACATCTACTTGATAAATCAACTTTAAAAATGAAAATATTAATATTATATATGGGATGGATATCATATATATATTATATAATAATATAATATATATATTAATTATTATATATATACTATATATTATTAATACTATTATATATATATATTATATTAAATAATATATAATAATATATATTATATATATATATTATATATATATATATATAATATATATATATATATATACTATATATATATATATATATATATATATATACTATATATATTTATATATTATATTACTATATTATATAATACTAGTCAATACGGGTGCAACTACATAGAAAAAAATAACGTGTCAAATTTCTTGATATAAACACATATGATAAAATTTAATACAACTTAGTGTTAAATAATAGCTTATAGTGTAATGAAAATATTGTTAACAAACAGATATATGTTGGTATGTGGTGCCATAGTCATTTAATTTTAAAAAATATTATCATCACATATAATTATAAATAGAAAAAAGATAGACGAAATTATTCGCTGGAGCATTCTGTCAAGAAAAACGAATAAACAATTGTATAAAATATTTTAATTGATATATTGTTAGCTACTTAAGCTGAATGAGTGTGAGTGGTGTGAGTAGTGAATTAAGTAATGGAGATGAGAGTGAGCCTCGCGATTCGCACACTCTCTCACTTAGCCTAAATCTCTCTCAGATGTATTAGAGATCCTCGCGCCACCCTTAGCTACTTTTTTGTTTTTGTTGTTGTTGTGTATGTTTATATGAATTCTGGCTCCAGCTGCATATTAGGTCAAATGAGATTGTGTCTTTATATGTTTTCTAAAGACGGTGAGGATTCTATATTATTCTCGAGGGTATACTCTAAATCGCGACCTGAGGACACCCTGGACGCTGGGGTCCAATGAAAAGCAACAAAACTTTCATCGTTGCAGCAGATATCGAAGAAAAAGACCTCAGTCCGACTATGAAATGACGAGGAAGATGGAATGGAATAGAATTCTGAAATTGCCCCGGGTTCATAAATGTTGAATAACTTTTTAATGAAATGTGTTATCATTATGTATGTTATATGTATACATAGCTTAAAACCTGCACGTTCAAAGATTGAGTGAACAAATTTTACAATTTTTATTTTTCGTACAGACCTTATAAATCAAAATTAAAAATTAAAAAAAATTTTTTTTTAAAGAAAAATAAAAAAAATCTTGGTTATTTATATAGCTATTTAAATTTTTTTTTTTTTTTTTTTTCAGTTCACTGCACCTATTAGTCTGCTACAACTTTTATTAAAAAATTTTTTTGTAAATTTTTTAGTTTTGTTGTAAAACACTAAAAACTAAAAATTCAGATGCCCAAGGTTTCTGAAGTTGTCCCGTTTGACGGTATATACCATAAAAAATATTTAACGCTGAAACTAAAACCAACAATAAAAACCGGTTTTACAATTTTTATAAATATTCTTACATAATATATTTATTTATATTTGGGGTTATAAATTTCCACCTCTGAATGTTGAATGATCAGGATTCATGAACTACGTTAAAAAAAAAAATCTTGCAAACGACACGTTAAAGACAAAGAATTTTTTTTGTTAATTTGTTAAGTTTAAAAAATTTAATAGCCATTATATTTAAAAAGTCTAATTAATGTTAGAATGTTGACACCACTTATTCCAAAAATCTCCGAAAAAGGATAGTGTTGCGTTTTATAAGATATTTAAAGTATTTGTAAACCTTGATGAAATTGAAATGCCATAGAGTACGATAGGAAATATTAAGACTATTTTTTCCAATAAAATCTACAAAAAATAAGCTTTTGAAGCAAACACGTTTTTTGGTGAACTGAAAGAGCTGTTAAAAGTTAATTATTCATTTCCTTACAAAACTTTAATTCCCATGAAGGGAGAATATAAGAAGTATGACCCGCCACCGGACAGTGTTGTGAAGTGTCCTTTCTGCACCAAAGATAAAAAGTTGAATACCCCTGCTCTGAATCTTGGAGTTATACATTTTACCTTTAGAGACTCGTTGAAACTATTTAAAGGTAATAATTATCTATTAGAAGAAGAATACTACAATTGAAGTAATTAAAGATAAATTTGAAACTATGAGATATCGGGTTCAGCATAGATATACCTATTTAAATTACTAATATATATAACTTCAAGATTACTCGAGAGCAATAAATACAAAACATAAATATTTTTTGCATAATCCCACCACCATCATCATCGAAGATTATTGGAAATATAGGTAGAAGTATAAGAAAGAGAGTTCATTAGGAAAAGTTCACACGCCGCTTGCATATTAGAATAGCTTCATATCTATTCATTAAATCGAAAGTGTTTGCATTTAAAGTAACAATTATAAACTAGAAATACTCTAAACTTAATGTTATAATAATAATAATAAAAGAAATGATTCTTTCGGTTTATATTATGGTGTTACGACTTAAATTTTCTGTAAGAATAATCAGTTTTAAAAGGTAGATAAATTGTAAAGCGCGGTTTTTGAATTCAGTTGTTTGCCATCCCTTTTTATATTTTTATATAATATATATTTATATATATATATATATTATATATATATATATATATATATATATATATATTATATACCCTATATATATATATATTATATATATATATATATATATATATATATATTATATATATATATATATATATATATATATTTTATAATATGCAACTTTATGCTTTTGTTATTTTGCATGCTGATGAATTATATATATTTCATGTTGAGAATAAAAATTTTCCTTATAATGGTTGTTTATCTTTATCCATTGCAAAGCCAAAACATTTAAGGTGAAGAATATATGAGATTCTATCAACCAGAGAGATGCGGACGGTCTTTAATTTACGTGATTTGGTGTTGGTACCCAACACTTATTCAGATCCCCCCCCAAATAGTAGACAAAGGCATGGTTCAGTATCCATTTTCAAGAAACCGACCTTTTAAAAGTTCCGAAGATCTTCCTTTTTATTCATAATTACTTCACAATAATTTTGATTACGTTTTCGGATAAACTTGTTATTAATTGATCATTTCTTATTTAGAGTTAGTGTTTTGTGGAAGTATGTTAAGTAAGCAGCACACACAAATCTGTTCCTGTTTGAAAAGATTTCCGAAGACTACTTATTCATTTCTGGCTTGTGAACGAGTACTTTGACAGTGATGCTGTCTTCAGTATTTTTTTTTTTTTTTTTGTTGCGGACTTTAATGTAGTTGGAAGATTTTTATTGGTCCTAAACTCCCAAAAAAATTTAGGGTAAAAGCGCTGAAAGTATATTTTTAATCGATAGATTTTTTCCCCCATCATTATTTATCATACGATATATAATATTTTTCACCTGTACTAATAAAATTTGAGGAGCCCTTTCTCCCACTTAGAATCTTTTGATAAAAAAAAATGTAGGTAATTCAAATGTTTAAATTAGGTGCAAAAATGTTAAGGAAAAATCCGAAATTATTCTGTCTTTATATTTATTATTAAAATTTATATTGGTTAGTCTGTATATTTTCACTCTTTGCTCGTTTAATATTTATATTTTTCAAGTTAATACCCAGTGGTATACATACAGCTTAGAAAATTGTTTCGACCTTTTTTTTTTTTTTTACTAGTCGACATCTGAAAAATAACTTGATTTGCTTACTCTTTAATAGTATTGTACTACCGTAAGTTAGATTGGTAAAAACTTTTATTTACAGATAGCTGAATGTTTTACGAGTTTTTTGAAAGATTGGTTGGATTTATAAAAACAGTAGTTTCACAAATGTTACACGTCATATGATTTACTTGGCATGAAAAATTTTAATAGGTACCTTTATATTAATTATATAATTTTTTTTTTTTAATATTCATCCTTCACTACCTGAAGATATAACTCCCTTTCACACTAAATATCTTTTCCATGTTCCAGAATTTGGTTCATATGGTAGCTCTAATTTTGAATCAAATATTTCAGTAATTTTATAAATTACTCCTTCATTGCTTTTCATACGACTTCATCCACTACTATATATTCTACTTCACAAAAACATTATAATACCTATGATATGACAACAACATTCCAAATAAAATTTAATTTCTATAAAACAAATTTAATTACAAAGATTTTGTAGAAAAAACAATAGATTACATTAAATAAATATACCCTTCAAAGTGTTTTAGAAAGTACATTAACATTCACAATGAGAAAATTGTGTATAACACATTATGAAATCAATTAAAAAATTATTCTTCTTTACGGTTCTTCTTCTTTCCTTTTTTATCACCATTTTCTTTAGTTTCTTCTTCCTCAGGATTATCTTCATATCTACAGAAAATAAAATTGATTCATCAAGAACGCGAAACGTTAATATCGATCATTAACATGCTAATTTCTTTATTAGCTTTTTTTCGCATCTTTTTGTGCACTATTTATTTTTTGAAGTAAATGATTCAACACGAATGCTGACATTATATTTCGGATATAATTTTTAACTATTAAATAAAGATAGCCGAAAACTAGTCAAAAAGTCTAATATTTTAAATGTGCTTCCAAATATTTAATAATTTAAATGGAACAATTGCATATTGTACAATCATTAAAAAAAAAAATAATCTAAAGTTAATTTTTGAAGTTCTAATTTGATAAACTTTTTATCATTATACAAGGTAAAAAAAAATACATACTTAATTAAAGTTGTAACATCTCCTTTAAATAAAGCTGTGAATGCTGGCGCACCAAGACATGCAGGTACCAAGTAGAGAAGAGCCGGCTGTGCATGTTTAAAAACGTGCATATAGCGATATTGTGTGGTAGTTTCCTCCCAAGTAGGAACAAATTTGCATTGAAGTAGTATTTGACCCTCGATTTATAGCGAGAAATAAAGCATAATAAAACTTAAAGTTTTTTCAGAATGAATTATTATAGTAAAGTTGTGATCTATTTTTCGATTATAATTACTTATTTTATAGTGAGTACAGCATGTGTAGGTGGATGAGAACATATCGGTTCATGTAATATTCATGTTCAGTTCTAATGTTTGAGACGAATATTATATATATAATTCTTTACTAACCTTTGTATCAAGATCGACACAACAAAGCGATAACATATTCGGGAATTGAACTGATTGCTTCAATGGTCAGAATGGCATTTCAAATTTTATCAGCTTGCAAATCTTTATCAAGATATCGTGGGTAGTCACGACTAAAGATAAAGAGAGAAAAAAAAATTTAAGGCATATATGAGCTGAATATAGTGTACCCCCAGGTATTGAGAACTAAAAACATATCATGAGACAATAAAACTTGCTTTTATTAGCAGTGTAGGACGCATTTTAGTTTATTTGTTTATGCATTTTTAAAGCTTAAGAAAAGTTCGCTTAAGTCCATTGTATATTATTAGTATTTACTTGTTTTTATAATTACTTAAGAAATTTTATAGGTTGAAATGACAATAGCCAAGTTTGGTTTACAATAAACTGAATCTTGTTCCAAATCAATCTTCCGTCCTTTGCATTACCTCGAATATTCATGCAAGATGCGTTAATTATTCTTTTTGACCCTAACATATTTGATTAGAATTTGCTCTATCTCAGAGCAGTTATTCTGAATGAACTAAAGATGGATTCAATTAATAGTATTGTGAAGTAGGTATTAGATTATTAGTATTCAATATAAGTGATTGAACTCGTTTACAATAAAGTTTAATACATCAACCTCTTATCTTTTCAATCTGTTTCTAATCTGTTCAACTATCATCATTTTTGGAGTGCGTTTCTTAGTTAGTAAGATAGATGTACTATTTCGGTGCGGAGTCGGCTCGTAAGATTTTCTTCCTAAGGTCAAGTAAGATAAAATCACAAAATAACGTCCGGTTAGCTCAGGGGGTAGATGTGCACTCGCCCTATAATCTAAGGAGAGATCCTGGTTGTCGTTCACTTGTCAGTCTGTGAGTGTGGAGTATTCTCTTGGCTCCTGTCTTGGCTCAGACTAAAAATCGAGGCACACTCGCGGTGTGTTAATTGGCGTAATAGTTAGTAAAGAATGGATGGTCAATGTATGCTTAGTTGAATTTTAATGCTGTTATTAACTCTGTTTTTATTACCACGGCGTTAAGCAGCACGATAACACAAAAAACTGTAAATTATCTAAGCGTAAAAGAATTAATATATAAGTTTCCTATTTTTTTTTAATAGGAGATTTAAAGTAAATTTAATTGTAAATAGTTTGATTGAGTGAAAAAAAAGAAAGTCCTATAAGTGACAGTTAGAAGTGCCCAAGCACAGTTTTAAAGGGGATTGAAATGGAAGGATTCTCTAGTGACAGTATATAGTGGTAATTAGAAACAGAATGCATAGGAAAACAAATCAAGACGCTATGACTGTACATTTGATAGGAGCATCAAACAGAAGGATTATTTAGAGAGAGGTTCATGATTACAGTTTGGCAAAGCATGCAAATATAAAAAATTTCAGTTTAGAGAGGATGGTAGATCGTGGTGGCAAAGATGGCCAATGATCAGTTTGAACATTATTTGAAGTGAAGAAGCTCTACACCATTTAAGCGAATGGCTAATAACCAAGAGGTTGTTTTGCTATCCAGTGCTGAAATTATTTTTATACTTAATGTTATTAACTTTATATCGGGTCTCAAAGGACGTTTAGCGGAATCGAGAATCTTAATTTTTGGATGATGAAAGTCATATTTCGAATTAAGTGGTAAATTATTAAAAAAGGTGAGAAAGCAAGATCTCGGGATAAGAATAAAAAACTGCATCATGAAGGAATGTAGATATAAGGATAATATATAAATGTAGTTAGGTGATTGAATGAAGTAGATCGTGACAGCAGGATTTTATATAACACTTTTACCCAAATGGTAATTTTGGCGAAGTATACATCAATAATGATGCATCTCAAATTTCCACAGATACGATGCAATGGGAAGAATGCAGAAGTGGGGTAAGAGGAGTGAACGCTTCTCATAACAAGGAAAATGTTCTACTTTATGTACAATATACATGTATTCATAAACCATCGTGCAAACAATTATATATAATATAATATATATATATATAATATATATATATATATATATAATATATTATACTATATATATTATATAATTTATATATATATAATATATATATATATATATATATATATATATAATATATATGAGAAAACCTTGTGGCGCAGGAGGTTGAGTCACCGCCTCATGCGAGAGGACGTGGTTCAATCCTCCGCATATCAGTCTGAGTTTTATCTTCCTGTGGGCAGAACTAAAACTTGACTGGAACACGATTGGTGGCGCTGGTTTGGGATAGCCGGCCTAAAGTTCGATTTCCCACTTGGTCCCCCGTGTTACCCCTGCATAGGGGATAAAGCACTAAAGGTAGTTTTATATATATATATATATATATAGTATATATCTATATTATATATATGATATATATATATATATAATATATATATATATTATTTATATATTATATATTATATAATTATTATATATATATATATATATATATAATATATATATATATATATATATATGGACTGATTGGTTTTTTTTGTGAATCTGAAGAGAGTTTTTGAGAGGATTGGTAGCAAGATTTGGCAGGGTGTGTAAATGGAGAGGTGAAAGTAACGTAGATAAGAGTAAGGTTATAGGTTGTGAGTGAGGACAGTCCTATGGTGTGAAGTTATATTGATGGTGAGAAGTTGGAACGATTCGAAGTTTAAATATTTAGGGATATATTTAGATGAAGAAGGGAACAAGATGATGCAGTGTAGTATGGAAGTTGTGAATGGCAGAATGATGGCTGGTGCAATTAAATCGTTGGTGATGTGAAGGATAAGTCTCGAGTGCGCTAATGTCTTACGTGAGGGTTAATGTTCTTACTGTGTTAATGTATAGTAGTGAAACTATGGTCTGGAATAAGAGGTATAGATCTAAAGTACAATGTGTTCAGATGGACAGATCTTTGGGGGCGTGTTAGGTGTGAGTAGAATTGATAAATAGAATGAACGTTTTAGAGAGTTGTGTGGTGTGAAGAAAGGGATAGAATGAGGAATAATGAAAGTAGTTTGAGATGGTTTGGTCATATGGAAAGGATGAATGATAGGCGGTGGTTAAATGGATGTATGGTGGTGAGTGTGTTGGGAATCGACCGGCTGGGGGACAAGAAAAAGTGGATTGAACCAGTAAATTAATGCCTGGAGGACACAAATGAGTTTAGCAGAGGCGTGAAGAAAGGTGCATAATAGGAGTGAATGGGGGGTTTTGTGAGGGAGTTATGATTGTGGCCCAGCTGGGCCAAGGGATGAACCCCACAGTTGACGAGATGCCATATGAAGGTCCGTTCGCGGTCCGTGAGCTCTAGTTGGATTTCTGACTGTGACGAGTTCTCACTAAAAGGTTTAACAGGGGGCGTAAGGCTGGCTTTCTTTCGACTTGTGTCATACTCATATCCTTCTACTACTTTTCTGTTTCCGGTGCATGGCTCGCACCTTACTTCCAGTCTTGGGGAAATTATAATAATGATGATGATGATGATGATGATGATGATGATGATGATGAGATTGTGATGATGAGATTGATGATGATGATGATGAGTGAGATGATGATGATGATGATTGATGATGATGATGACGATGAATGATGAATGATGATGATGATGAATGATGATGATTGATGATGATGATGATGATGGATGATGATGATGATGATTGATGATGATGATGATCGAGATGATGATGATATGATGATGATGATGATGATGATGATGATGATGATGTATGATGATGATGATATTCGATGAATGATGATGAAGACCCTCTTATATGATGGATGATGATGATGATGATGAGAATGATGATGATGATGATGATGATGATGATGATGATGATGATGATGATGATGATGATGATGATGATGATGATGATGATGATGATGATGATGATGATGATGATGATGAGTGATATGATGATGATGATGAGATTGATGATAGATGAGATGATGTGAGAGAAGGTGGGTGATGACTGATGATGATGATGATGATGATGATGATGATGATGATGATCCCGATGATGAATCGATGATGATGGTGATGGCATGATGTGATGATGATGATGATGATGATGATCGATGATGATGATTGATGATGATGATGATGATTGGATATGAATGAGATGATGAGATGATATTCAGTAACTGAATGGATGAATGAGATGATGATGATGATGATATGATGATGAATGATGATGATGATATGATATGATGATGATGATGATTGATGATGTTATTATGATGATGAATGATGATGATGATGATGCATGATGTGATGATGATGATGATGATGATGATGAATGATGATGATGAATGGATGATGATGATGATGATGATGGATGTGATGATGATGATGATGTGATGATGATGATATGATGATGATGATGATGTGATGATGATGATGATGATGATGATGATGATGAATGATGAGTGATTGATGATGATGATGATAGATGTATGTGATGATGATGATATATATTATTATATCATATATATCATATATATATAATATATTATATATAATTATATATATATATATATATATTTATAATTATATATATAATATATATACTTAGTATATATATATATATTATATATATATTTATATATTATATTGACAAATATTTTACAAGGCTGCTAGCCTCACCGATGACTCCTAAGCAGCCTCCGGAAGAAACGCACTTCATCGTGACAACAGCTCATATCTCTAACATCTAGTTAATAATTTTTAATTGAAGGTGGTTATTCAGACCAGACCTTCAATATATTATAATATATATTATATATAGTTACTATATATATTAATATATATATATATATATATAATATATAATTATATATATATATATATATATACTAATACTATATTAAGTATATATTATATTATATTATATAATATATTTATATATATATTATTATAATATATATATATACTATATAATTATAATATATATAATTATATGAGAAAGCTTTATTACCATTTTGAATCAAATATCAAACGACAAAGAGAGAAATAGGCATTGCACAAAATCATATGTTGTACATGTAATCGATCAGACTTTCGCTTTTTGTCTTTTCTCCCTTCACTAACATCAAATGATAGCTTTCAAATGGAATCGATGCTGGTATAAGTTTTGAAATGATTGGGCTAAAATGAATTATATTATATATATATATATATATATATATTATATATATATATATATATATAATATATATATATATATATATTATATTATTTATATATATATATATATATATTATATATATATATATTATATATATATATATATATATAATATATATATATATATACCTATATATATATATATTATGTATATATCAAAGGCTTGATAATTGACCTGTATATTCAAGCAATTCTAAACATGTTGGGATATTACACTGGTCAGGCCCTTATTTTCAAATCTTTATAGTTTCTTTTATTTATTATTATCATTTTATTAGATTTAATTTTTTCACTTTTTTTTTTTTATAGGTATATATTAGGCCTAGTTTAGGTTAATTCTCTGACAAATCAAGCAAAGGGTGGAACTACACCCTCTCAGATTTTGATGAAAATTGGTTTATGGGTTAAGTTTTGGCTGAAACCACTTAATCTGAAATCCTTTTTCAATATGTTGATTAGAACCAAAGTTATGGACACCCGAAGTTTGGGGGTTTTGGCAACCCCCCAAAATTAAAAGACTCTTATCTCAGTCTCTATTTTACATAGAAGGTTGAAAAAAAGCCATTCAAAAGAGAATATTTAACTCTTTAAAAATGATTAAGAGATATTTTAAGCAGGAACATTATTAAAAATATTATGGGCATCTTTAAGGGAGGGGGTGAATCCCAAAGTACTTGGAACTGATAAATTTAATATTCCATAAAAAGATTTACCAATCTAGTTTTTGGAGATGCATCATTCATTTTGTATATTTTACTTAGACTGTTCAATATACGAGGTTAATAGGCCTATAATTTTAACTTTTGCACTTTTAACATGATAACGCTATAGTGTGATGCAGTGTACTATACATTAGAATCACGTATGTAGAAGGGAATTTTGTGCTTCTTTTGGGGAATAATAGAATATGTAATTTGTGACTCCTCATTCAATTGAGGGCAATCAACACACTCAAAATGTTCTCCATCAATATGCAACATGTATCCTCATTTGACAAAAGAGAATGTTTTGTGCAACCTGGCGCATGAAGTTAATTTTACAGTCTTGATGTTCATCTGAGATTTCTTCAAAACACATGTAAGGAATGATTTTCTAAGTACAGGAGAATATTTCCCAATGTTGTAGTTAAATAACACTTAATTATGGAATTAAATTGATAAATCAGTGAAATGTTGGTGGACAGTATATTCTGTTGATGTGATGTTTTGAATGTTTTCGACGTCATTAATACTGTTGGGATGATTTTAGGATCCTTGTATATTTTTTTAGGTTAGAGAATCTCAATCTAGATTGCAATTCGTTCTTCAATTTTTGATATGTCATCAGATAGAATGTTAAAGAATTTAATTGTATCAAAATAATTTTCAGAAAATTTGAAAAATTCTAATGGTGTTATAATTGGCGATTTCAAACCCCTCTGAAGACTCTCCTTATCTGTCGCCCTTTTAACCGTATTTCCAATGCCATCACAGGCATTCTTGCCATGACCGGTACCGAAAAAATTCCATTCACAATTCATTCCAAAGTCTGAAAGTGATAGACAGATTTATGAAGTAGTACTGAATTTTTGTACTTGACAGCACACCATCAGAAATAGAGTGTAGTTGTCAATTTGGAAGTAAAAGAATTATGGCAGGCAAAAGTTTTTTTAAGAAATGCATGAACTGAAAATACTGAATGGATCAATGAGTCACTGATAAAAGCCAAAATTTTTATGGTTGACATTTTCTCTTATCATTTTTATAATAAACCACAAAAGGGTGTACAGTTGCTTGACTGTTTGACCAGTGAAAGCTTTGACTTGCATCTTGTACAACAAAGGAGTAATTTTCGGAAAAGTCACCAAGAATAATGACTTCTTTGTTGTTCAAGTTTTCTTTTAAGATATTTGACCTATCTGTACTAATCCACTGCAGATAACTATTAATGTCTTTCATCTAATTTTGGGTGAGTTTTTAAATACTCTTCCACTCCAATTTTTCCTGGACATTTTCTGCATTGTTGTAGCATACACTTAACATTGTTCATATCACAAATGTACTTTTCCATCAGTCTTATATGTAATGTTTTTGTCACCAATACTTGCTACTATAAATTTGGGGGTTTGGTGATGTGTGCACTCGCACACTTTATGCGTACTTGTGGTCCTGCAATCACACACCACTTTGGTCTTAACTTGGCAAATGGGGAAAAATTCAACAGCATCATTTGAGTTGGATTTGTATTGGGGAAAAAGTTCTTTTAAATTTGACAAGAAACGTTTCTGTACTTGTTCTTTTCTGCTATCAGCCATTCTTTTTACCTGGACATAACAGACTTATTTCATTATCCTCATAGAAAGAAATCACTTCCCTTATTTGTTCATCAGATAAAATCTTTCCTTTACTGTATCTTGGCACTTCTGGTAGGATTCCATATAATTTTTTCCATGCCCTGGTCTTATTCACTAAATATTTACTAGCTCCAAAATAGGACATGATTTCAGTAATTTTGAATGGTGATAAAGTCAAAATCTGCCGTTTTCTTTCATAGGATGCCTTTTAATATTCTTCCTTCAGTTCTAAAATTATTCTGAAACTGTAATTTAACCAACAATTTTTTAACGAAGTTTGACAAATTGACCTTTTTATATTTTGTTCGTTCGATTGTGAAGGATTGCACTCTTCTACAGGAATTTCTTGTTCAAAAGGCATTCATTTGTCTTTTTTAGTGTTTCAGATTGTGCCAGGACAAGTATCGAAGAAAGATTTTGTGTGTTTTCCTCACAGAGAGGCATTGAATTTTGCAAAAAGATTAGTTTATAGAAAACAGCAATTGATGAATATTTATTCATGAATACATTCTGAGTTATGTTTTTAAAGTGTTTCATTTGTTTCGTCAGCGCAGGAATATTATTCGGCTACTTGAGTAGTATGTTCTAAATTGGTGGTGGTGCCTATTATAATTCTTACTACTTTTATTGAGACTATCTTTTTCTAGTTTTTTTTTTGTTGAAACAATGTGCATACATATTTCTCCTTTTCCATTTCGGTGTCAAATTTGCATTTCATTTCACTTGTGAAAGAATGTAGTCATCTATTGTTGGTTTGTTATGTCAAGAAAGGGTTAAGCACAGGCCGTTCCATAGTTTTTCTTTTTCTTCTATCATCTAGCCTGTTTTCTCTCAAGACTGGGGGTAGGAAGGTGGAACGTAAACAATGCGATTCAGAAAACGAAAAAGCAGTAAGAAGAATATGACAAAAGTCGAAAAAGAAAGCGCCAGAGGAAATCATTGAATTAGTAGAAACTCGTCGCAGTCAAAAAAATCCACCCTAGAGCTTACACGGTTCCCGGACGGACCCTCACTATGGTAAATCGTCAGTGTAAGGGTTCATCCGCTTGGCCCAGGTGGGCCACACCATACCCCTCACAAAACGCCCGCATTCTCATCTATTATGCAGCTTTATTCTCGCTTCTGCCAAACTCACATTTCTCCCTTCAGACATTCGTTTACTGATCAATCCACTTTTCTTCGGTCTCCCCAGAGCAGGTCGGTTCCAAACACACTCTCCACTATACATCCGCGTTAACCAACCGCTATCATTCATCCTTTCACATGACCAAACATCTCAACATACTTTCATTTATTCTCTCGTTTACCCTTTCTTCACACCAACAACTCTAATACGTTCATTTCTCGATTTTATCATTCTTCTCACACTTACCCCTAAGGATGTCCATCTGAACACAATTGAATTTAGATCCCTAAGATTGTCCAGACCATAGTCTCACTACTATTACAATAACGGTAACAACATACGCCTCATGTAAGAACTAGCGCCTCAAGACTAGTCGCTTTTCTCACCGACGATATTAATTGCACTAGCCATATTCCTGCCATTCACAACTTTCCTACTACACTCTGCACATCCGTTCCTTCTCATCAACATATACCCTAAAATTTAAACTCAGACACTTGTTCCAGCTGCTCACCATCTAACATAATTCAAACCAAGGATTGTCCTCACTCACAACAAAAAATAAACCTTATCTTATCTAGCGTTTACTTTCAAACCCTCCTTTACACACCCTACCATTTCATTTCACTTATGAAAGAATGTAGTCCAACTATTATTGGTTTCTTATGTATAAAAAAAAGGGTTATCACAGGAAGTTCTGTAGTTTTTATATTTACCCATTATTAGTTTAATTGCCAAGTTATAATGTGTACGATAGCTTAATAGTGAATTAATTAAAATAATTTCAAATGAAAACCTCCAAAGTTTCTTGGATTTCTCAAGTCTGTAAATAACAAAAAATTAGAAAATTTAAAAAAAATTATTATTAAGCCTAAGTTAGAAACAATCAACTAAAATATAATTGACTGCGCATTTAAACCTCAATATCTCATAGATAATATTAAATATACAAAATGAATGATGCATCTTCAAAAAACTAGAATATTAATGATTTTTATGGAAAATTACATTTTATCATTACCATGTACTTTGGGGTTCCCCCCCCTCCTTAATTAAAACTTTAGATGGGCAAAAATTTTTTAATATTGTTCCTATGTAAAATATTTACTTAATCAATTTAATTAACCCTTTCGGGTGGAAAAAAATAGTTTATCAGTTGATTTAGGTCACTTGGATGTTCCGTAATTGCTAGACCCAAACCATGATGTCCATAACTTTGGCTTCTTAAATTTTACTATGCCTACGCAGCTTAGACTTCAAAGCTTCTGTTTGACTCTACGCAAACACCATTTTCAAAAATCTTGAGAGGTATTTGTTAGAGAATACCCCATATTGTTAGATATTGTCATCATGATTTTTATCATTGTTATTCTTATTGTTCAAATCAAATTATATTGGTCATTGTTCAATAGGTTATTTGTATTTATTATTATTATTATTATTAATTATTATTATTATTATTATTATTATTTTATTAATTATTATTATTATTATTGGGCTGAATATTTTCTATTATATTTATTATTATTAATTTTATTATTATTATATTATTTTATTATTATATTAATTATTATTTTATTAATTATTTTTATTATTATTATTATTATTATTATTATTATTATTATTATTATTATTATTATTATTTTATTATTATTATTATTATTATTATTATTATTATATATTATTATCAACATCTATTTATTTCTATCAGATATTTTTCAATACTAAGGCATGTAAGGGAAAAATGCATTTATAACGCATCTTAAAAGTTGTGAAACACACCTTTGACCTATTTAGTGATTTTACTGTTTGTCAAAAGGGGAAAAATTAATTGTTTTGATTCTTATTTTTACTTGTAAAATATTTTATTGTTTTTTAGGCCATTTTTTTTTTTTTTTTTTTTTTTTTTTTTTTTTTTTTTTGTTTTTTTTATTTTTTTTAATAAAATGTTTTCCCCCCCCCTGATCCTGAAGTTTGATAAAAAATTCTCAAAACGTTAATATTAGTGAATTATAAGGCATTATGTTCAGCTAGCTTTGATATTCATTTACAATTTAGGCTATTTTACATTAAAATTCTCCACAGAGACTATGTTGAAAAATAAACAAATTTCATCATACATACCTGAAACATGAGTAAGAGCTAAAATTCGCAAGTTTAACGAAAAGTAATGGTAGTAGCAAAATTAATATATTATTTGGAAAAACCTGAGTTTATTAACAATAATTCATGACTTGAATATGAGCAAATTAATCATAGCAATATTAATATATATACTTATATATATATATATATATATATATATATATATATATATTATATATATATTATATATATATATATATAATATTAGATACTATATATATATATATATCATTATATATAATAATATATATATATATATTATATTATATATATATAATATATATAATGTATATATAAATATATATATATATATTATATATATATATATATATATAATTATAAATATTAGTATATATATATATATAATTTATATATATTATATATATCATATATATATATATATATATTATATATATACTATATA
>JABUQX010032189.1:0-10751 GCA_015478945.1 Trachelipus rathkii
TTCTAAATCAGCTGTTTTTTGTTTACATCCAACATGTTGTCTGAATGGTATAGCGATATTTCTCATGATGAGATTTTAATTTCCAGAAGAAAAAGTATATATATATATTATACGTATAGGTATATATATTATATATATATATAGTATATATATATATATATATATTATATATATTATAGTACTATATATATATATTATATATATTTTATAATATATATTTATATATATATATATATAGCTTATATATATATATAATGTGCAGATTTTAATACTTTAATATACTCGGTAATGTTTCTACGAAAACACCCAGAAGGTCTAGGGTGTCCCATTACCTTGCCAGGCCACCGCAAAGTCTACGAGTCGCATGTGTGTTAGTACTATCCTAATTCCGTACGTTCGATTGATAATATAATAATAATTAATATAATGATAATAATAAATCATAATAATAATAATCATTAATGAATAATATAATAATAATAATAATATAATAATTCAATAATATAAAAATATTAATAATAATAACACATCATTCGGTAATTTAAAAAACAAAATCACGTACAAACACACACATTCAATGAGTAGAAAAATTTGCTAAAATTTGTTGAAATATGTGAAGCGCAAAAAGCTAATATGTTATTGCCAACTTAAAAAAATTAACAAACAAAGTAGATCTCTAGGCACAAGCACCATTTAATATATATAGAGTATATATATATATATATATATATATATTATATATATATATATATATATATATATATATATATATATATTATATAGTATTATTATTAGGGATTGCACGGTTCCGGCTCCGGCTCCGGCTTGGCGGGAGTTCCGGCCTTTTTAAAGCTCTCCGGCTCCGGCCCGAGACCACTAGTCTCCGGCTTTTCTCCGGCCGGAGACCTATATTTTTAAAAGGTAGTTTGAAAATAAAAATATTAGTAAATTCTTGAAAGTAATAATGAGACATTTAATGAATTGAAATTTTTTAAAAGACACTGATACATAACAAAAGTGTAAAAATTATTTTATATTTTTTTTGTGTGGTTGATAATATTAAGTCAAACTAATAACTAATATTATAATTTAATAATATATTAATAATTATGAATGGCTATATGACACCTATATTACTAAATTAAGCTAATTATTTTTGATAACAAACTTAAGAGTTAGGTTTGATATCCAAATGACTACCCTTAACAAAAAGATACACTTTTGAATAATCTAGCTTTAAAAATACATTACAGAACAGCATAATATTTAAGAAATGGTAAAAGAACTTTTATTTAAAGCTACATGCAATATCTGACCAAAAGGCTAAAAATTATGATATATTATCCTTAATTTTAAATTATTAAAGATCTTTTGAAGTTTTAAATCAAAATATTATTATACTATATTATTATAGTATATTATTTATAGATATATTATAATAATAGTATATAGCTATAATAGTATATATATATACTATCATATATATATATAGTATTATATTATATATATTAAGATTATTATATATATTATATTTATAAAGTGCATGTATCAAGCTGTTATCCGGTTATTGTAATACGAGTTTCACAATATTAATTTGTTTGAGAAAATTTTAAATTATATTGTTAAAGCACAAAGTAGGCTGAAGAGGAAAGTTAAATAAGCTTACTGCATTGTCTGATTTAGTTGTTAACTCATTTTCGTTCTAATATTTTAAAAATTTAAAGGGATCTTGAAATTAATATAATGAGGATGAAGAACAGGAAGCTGATGTCAGTCTAGTGTTTGGGAGGAAGAACGCTGATTCCTGCTTGGCTAGACAGTTCTCTCTCGCATAAATACACTTTGAAGGTGAGCAGAGAGTATATTTTTCTAGTCTAATTCAGGTTAAGTATGCAATTTCAGAATATAGAGCTTTTTTTCCTTCGCCCGTCCGCGTAAATTTCAGAATTCAATTTTCGGGGCTTTTATATGACAGCGCCGTGAAGCAACATTTATATTTTTATCTTCGGGAAGGTTTGAATAGTATTTTCTAATTCCTTGGTTTGATTGTATCTCATGCTGGTCTTCTACGTTTGCATTTTTAAGCTTTTTCTTCTTTTGATCATTTTCACTTGTTGGAGTTGTATCTGAATATTCTTTGGTCATTTATCTTCTTGTCGATTTTTCTTGTATTGCTAATGTCATTCAAGCACTTCTAGAAAATTAGAATGTGTTCTTCTCAAAATCTGTCCGATATCTTAATTGACATTTTCAATGTTATTACTAATAGTGTTGATGTTAGTGATGGATCATGTGTGATATCATTTGTTCTATCAGAATCTGAAATTTAATGTAATATTTTTTTTAGCTTTTATTAAAAAGTTTAATAAAGTTTATATTTTTTTTTTAAGCAATAAATTATAATTTATTAAATTAAATAAAAACATAAGGAAAAAATTTGTATTGTGGATTTTGAACTGTTATAAGTACATAAAGTTTCTTCTCTGTAATGGTACCAAGGTGTAATGTGTATACAGAATTTATATATTTCATCTTTCATAGTTTTTACACCGCTTTTCTTCCATGTTTTTGCTGCTAATACTTTTGCAATGCTTAACTGCAGGTATTAACAAAAGATAAATCTATCAAGCATCATTCACTACGCTTGTTTTAGAAATAATTCTTCAATATGGTTTGTAGCAATTCTAATTATATACTCCTTATTTTCTCCATTAGCTTTCGAGTTGGATTTGCATTAAGATATCTGATTTTTTTCGATATTTGAAGAATTATATAGTAATGCAATTTTTTTGCTTCTTATGACATCCTATTGCAGCATATAATTGATGATTGAATTCCTATTGGTTTCCCACATCTTGGATATTGTAGGCTTGTGTATTTTGACAAATTTAGATTTTTGATTTCCGTTAATTTAGTTGTAGCAATTGTTGATCTACTATAAAAATGAACCCTACAAATTTTCCTTTACATTAAAGTAAGTTAATATTTCTTTAGTTGATTTTAACGAAAAGTAAACCAAATCATGTAATTAACTTAGCTGTAAGGGAATGGAATAGTCACATTTATTGGACACTGTCTGCTCTTCATACGATTTTGTAATGTTAGGTGCTTATCTGTTAGGAAACATGAATATTTTTCGTTTTTTAAATTGATCTGTTATTTATTTACTCACGTTTTAGACATATATTTTCTGCTGAGTGGGAAACACTAAACTTCTGATTTTTAATGTTTCACTCTTCCTTTGAAATCTTTAATCAAAAGCAAATTAATGAACTCATCTTATACAAGCTTTCCATTTGTTATATGAGCAAGTCTAAATATCTGATGTTAATGATATTGCTTGAATTTTTTGCAGCGAAAGTGTTAATTTTGTTCTTTACCCTTTTATATATTTGTTGGGATAATCTTTCTGAAAGGTACCTGTCCTTGAATAGAATTATTTATATTGTAGACATGCGTGTTTATTAATCTCTAAGACCAATGTCCTTCAACAAAGATAGAAAATGGCAAGATTGTACAAGCATCCATTTCCCCAATTGTTGAAAATGAATTTCTGTGCTTTCTTTCTAATCATTAATTGGTCCCAAAACTTTTGTTTTATCAGGTTATTTCAAACAGGTGCAGGCTATGAAGAATTTGATTTAATTAAGAGGGTAGACAGTGATGCTTGGAGGGACATGGATATTCATCTACTGTGTCTGTGATATCATTTTTTTTCTTTTTTCAGCCACTGAAAACGCACGAAGATTCAGATATTTCTTTATCTTCAAATATGTTGGTTTTATGTTTTTTTTTTGCAAGATGATATGCAGAAACTCGTTTTGTGCTAGTAGATATTCTTTGAACTTTTTTGGGTTTTCCTCTTGATAGTATTGTAATTACCAGTGGAAGCGCACAAGTAGTTACACCTTCACGGGTTTAGCCTCTCAAGTAAGTTGTAGACTCTTCTAGGTAGTTACTACTTAAGGATACCGTACGAGGAAGGTGCTATATGATAATTGCATGTTTAGAGTCATTCCTTCATATATATATATATTATAATATAATATACTATATATTATATATATATATATATATATATAATATAATATATTTATTATATATTATATTTATATATATATATTATATATATTAGAAGGTAAATGTATATAATCATACATCCACTTTTTTTGGAATTTAAAATTTTTATTTCTCCGCTCCGGCTCCCGCCGTCGTCGGCAAATTACTCTCCGGTGCAGTCACTATGATTATAGTACTATATATATTATAGCTATCATATTTATATATGATTATTATTATTTATGTTTATATATAGTAATGTATATTTATTATATTATATATACTATATAATATATTTATTAGAATAATGTATAATACTTGATAGTGATTATATAGTTATTATATTATATATATAGTAATATTAATATATATTATTGATGGAAATATATATATTTATACATATTTAAATATATATATTATCTGAGATTATAGATTATATAAATATATATAATTATATATATTATGATATATATATATATATATTAATTATATACTCATATATATATATATATATATATGATATTATAATTGATTTCCGAATGCTGGAAAAAAATTTGAGGATTTCGGCAGTGCATAATCTGCTGGAATTTTTTTTTTTTTTTTTTTTTTTTTTTTTTTTTTTTTTTTTTTTTTTTTATATATCATAAATAAAAAATTATCAAAAAGCAAAAATATTTTTTTATGGATTAGATATGTAAAAGACATTCATTTCATTTTGTTAGCTTCGAACACCTAATAATGTTACTTAAAAATAAAACAAATGATGATAATTATTTGGAAGAAACTTCACCACGTCTGTGACGTACTTTTGTTTTTACAATACAATTCGAAAGAGAACGAAAGATATTATCTTAATATCCTATATAGGTGATTTCTTCTCTACATTAATTATTTATTATTTATTTTTCCAAGCCAATAAGCCAGTTGGGCCTTTTTTTGAATTTTTTCCCCTGAATATGACTGTGTTTTTTCTCCTTTCCATTGTAGATATATTCCTTGTAGGAGAAAATCCCCTTTGCTCTCGAAGATGAAACGGCTTTATAACTCTACTGTCAGAAATAAATCCCCTAAGGCCCTAACAAAGGTGACAGGTCTAATTCATACCGATATCCCTAGCCATTACTTTTTTATGCGCAAAAAACTATCGATTATCAAAACTATCGATAGATTTTTTGATTTATCGATATGTCGATATTGCATTTTTTCATGGTCTTTGCGTTGCCAGAAGCTCCGAGTGCAGCCCGTTGTTGCTTATAGATTAGACTGGAAGACGTCTTCGAGATTTTGAAAAAATAATTACTTATTTTAACCTTCAATGGAGCAGAGACAGGAGGAGGAAATTTGAGTAGAAACGTCCGAGCGGGCCCTACGGATCAGCTGTGGTGACGAAAATATGAGGATGATGATGATAATGCTGATGATGATGATTATGCTCACATAAATGAATTTAATAAATCACTTAATAGAGAAATAAGACTATTTTGATGTTGGGGGATTCGAACCCCCGGGTGACATTAGACCAGATAAAAAATGTGGAGGGGGAAGATTTCCTTGAGGAAGGTAATTTTTATATATGCCTAAGCTAGCAATAGCTTCAGGTGAAACATTGTGTATTCCACCAAGACCAAGAGAATTAAGCTGAGCTAGCTGTGCCGCTGCCGCGGCTTGCTGAGCTGCTGCTGCCGCTGCCGCAGCAGCTGCTGCAGAACTACTCCCTGCTGTTGATGAGTTGGAGCCAGTTTGACTTGAAGGCGGTAAAAGACCATGGGGAAGTAGACTATAATAAGAGGCGAGGGCAGTAGGATCTAGATA
The DNA here is from genome assembly GCA_015478945.1 of Trachelipus rathkii. Taxonomy (NCBI): domain Eukaryota; kingdom Metazoa; phylum Arthropoda; class Malacostraca; order Isopoda; family Trachelipodidae; genus Trachelipus; species Trachelipus rathkii. Next base: position 5,872 of record JABUQX010032189.1, read on the forward strand.
AGGAAACATTGGCAATGATCCTTGCGAAGATGCGTTTTTCATGCTTGTGGACACAAGATATTGTAACAACGAAGGTGAACTCATTCCCAAACTCGCTAAAGCTGGAGGAATACCTTGAGCTGCAAAAGCAGATGCCAAAGCCGCTGCAGATTGATTAGAATTACTTAAGGACGAGTTTGATTTATTTCCTGAAGATCCCATATGGCTTGAGCTGCCTGAAGAATATGGAAGGGATTTACCGTTATCAGTCGACTTAATACTAACGTGGGGAGGAGGAATTTTACTAGTATTAGAATTTTTGCTACTCCCAGGTTTAGGCACAGCAGACACTGTTATATCTCGCCTTGTTGAAAGGTCTAATAATTCCATTTCTAACCTTTCATTTTTTGTTATTCTATTACTCTTACTCTCCATAGGTATTCGTAAGTCTAATATCTCTATATCAGGACTACTACTTCGGTTATTGTCTTTACTACTTTCTTTGGTAACATCAGCGGTTGGTTTGCCATATATATTTTTGGACTGTGAGTAGACAGAAAGGGACTGGAAGACAGGCTCGGGTTTCGTGGAGTCGACCTGGGGTTTGTGAGATGAACGAATATGTTGATGTGCAGCTGGTGCAGGTGCAGGGAAAATACTTGTTTGAGGAAGAAGGGCTGCCAAAGCATTTATTGTCTTCGTTGACTGATGGGCTGGTAACAGTAATTTCGAATTAGAATCTAGCATATTCATCTGGCGAAGGAAATCAGCTGAAACGAGATCTGGAACCGATAGAGTATTCTTATTCAAATGTGTTTCATGAAAACTCGGAGGAGGAGACTTGCTCCGCGTGATTTCCACAGACGAACTGTTATTATTATTCCTTTGATTTGCACCATTCAAGCGTGTCATGTCATCAGACTTATGTTTTTTAAGCGATGGCTCCGATGTTGCTTTATCATAGCGTTCAGCAATTTTTGCTAAATCTTGAAGAGCAGAAACACCTAACGTCGAATTAAGATTAACGTTTAAGGTCATGAGATCGGCTAACTGAAGAGACGTCAGAGTTCCTGTTCCCAAACTACTAAGTGATCGCGGGGATTTGGTGTGATCGTGCATTTCTATGGCCTCTTCGCCAAGTCCTGCAGTATATTGCATTTCCTTCCTTTGCATTTACTTTATAAGGTAACCATAGATTATGACAAAAAGCATGATATTATATATATATATAAGGTATAGTATTATACTTACCTAAAAAAAATAAAGCTTATTTATATATCTATATATATATATACTACATGTATTTACTATTATATATATATATTACCGCGAAACCCATTGTAGAGTTAGAAACGAAATTATTATATATCATATTATTGGCTTTTCAACGCGTCTTAATTTGTATAATATATTATATATATATATATATAGTATATATAATACGTAATATAATTCCATTAAATATATATATATATAAACCTAATATATATATATATAATATTACTACATACTATATATATATACCTATAAATATAAAACTTTAAAACTAGGTATGCTACCTGTTATTAATATTAAGCAAAACGAAAAAACCTCTTGTCATATATGGTAACACGAAATGCAAATAAATAATTTTGTTTATATATCTTATTAATGAAATATGGATTTTAAAATGTTGTCCTTAAATGACAATAAATCGGATTAATGTTAGAAGCCGAAAAGTAACGTGGACCGAATTGCCCACGATTTTGGGGGGCGGCGGCAATTCGGTCCACTTCAATTTTCCCATCCCTAAGAATCCCCTCAATTAAAGTGTTTTTATTTAACTAAAAGACAATTTTGACTCAGTTTTTCTCATTTTTAAACATACTGATATTAACAAATTTCTATTTTAAGAAATTTGGGTTTCACGTAAAACTGTTCTTACAAATGGTAAGAAATGTTTCGAGTTTGCGTTCGTTTTTGTCAAAGTGCAAAATCGTGAAAAAATAAGCTCGCTCTAACGAAGGAATTTCCTAAATTTCTTGTTATAAGGTTGCACTAATATTCTCTCAGATTCTCTTCTCTTGTATTATACAGAAAATTAAGGAAATTTCTTTACGATTTGGTGAGCGTTCTCTTTCACGATTTTGCGATGGTTTGACAAAAAATTGAACGCATACGCTGTTGACAATATTATGAACGACAAGCTCAGTGCGCTCTTTATTGACGGGTCTCTTTTTAAACATAATGGTATTACAAATATTATTTCAAGGAAATTGGGTTGAAAACTTATAAAATGTTCGAGTTTGCTCGTTTCGTTTGTCAAACATCGCAGAATCGTAAAAAAAATGCTCACAAAACGTCAAGAATTTCCTTAATTCTTTTTGTATTCTCTATATTACACAGATAAGTGTCAGGAAAAGTTCTTACGTTCTGGCTCGTGAAGCGTTTTTTTACGATTTTGCGCCTTGTGTTTGACCAAAAACGAACTGTAATGATATTAATTTCTGTAAGGTTGCAATTCTTTTTATGATTTTATAATTACACCTCAGAATTAGGAAAGTCCTTTACGTTTGGTTGAGCGTTTTTTTACGAGGTAAGGTTGACAAAAAACGAACGCAAACGCCTGTTTGACAAAAAAACGAATGCAAACCTCGAGCGTTTTAGGCATATTATGTTTCGTAAGAACCAATGCAAGAACGAAAACGTCTTAAGGGTCTGGCAACATCAATTGCAACAGAGTATCCCTTTGTATCCCTGCCGTTTTACTTTTGCGTAAAGTGTGAACCATTCTTTGCTTGAAAAAAATTTATTGTAAATTTGTATTGATGTTTAAACGAAAAACCTATTCAAATTTTTGAAAAACTCTTGACCTACCATTCTTGCTGATTAAAAGTGTAAAAACTTATTTTAGCATATTTCGGACATCTTTTTGTAAAAAGAGTATATAAAATTTATTAAATTAATGAAGTTATCATATGTGGAACGAATTGCCCCACGCAAATTTTTTAAACCTGGACCGAATTGCCCCCATGTTACAATTTTTTTAAAATAAAACATTATTTATTTTCTGCAACTGAATGACTCTCAAACTCGAACCCTCCAAAAGTGTTTATAACTATTATTTATATTAAGTACTATAATACTGGTACAATGTAATGTAGTACAATATTTTGACCTGTATTGATTCAATATAGGCCAATAGCCTAAAACAAGTTAACTAACGAATTTATTCATAGTGCTCGCAGAAATAAAAAAAATCAAAAAATTAATGGACTTAAAATAAAGGTTTCATAAAAAATTAAAATACCTCAAGACAGTAAAATACATTATTTTACATCGTTTAAGATATATTTTGAGCTATTCGTCTCATAACGCTCTATTTTGTAGCCACTGGACTGAATTGGCCGAATGTGTGGTTCTCGAATAGCTCCCAACGTAGGACGAATTTACCCGTTTACCAGGTACAATTATCTCTTATTATATAATAACGATAATATATATATATCAATAATATATATATATTAATATTAATATATATACTATTAATAACTATAAGTATTATAAAATATGATATATATATATACCATGTATAAATAATATACAATAAGTATATATACAGGTAGAGGTATTATAATTAAATGACTAGCAATAAATGTAATATAATTAGTACTGTATATATATTATAGTGTATACTATTTATATATATTAATATATAATATATATATAATATAGGCTATATATAAAAGAGAGAGAAGATGAAGAAGAGAGAGAGAGAGAAAGAGGAGAGAGAGAGAGAGGAGAGAGAAGAGAGGAGAGAGAGAGAGAGAGAGAGAGAGAGAGGAGAATGAGAGAGAGAGAGAGAGAGAGAGAGCACACGACGAGAGAGAGAGAGAGAAGAGAGAGAGAGAGAGAGAGAAGAGAAGAGAGAGAGAGAGAGAGAGAAATAGACGCCTTAGTTGATAAGTTAGATGATATAGGTGATAAGAGAGAGACACGAGAAGAGGAGAGAGAAGAGATGGTGGAGGGAGGGTGGAGACGAGACGAAGAGAGAAGAGAGAGAGAAGAGCACGAGAAGAAGAGCAATGTTCCTTTGATACTTCTCATGTGCCAGGTTCGCCCCCTTGTTCTTTATGCTCATATCCCACACCTATATCCTTAGAACATGGTAGACTTTTCATATCACGTACAGATCATAAACACACTACTACTATTAGCATGACAACAACAACCTTTCCACAAAAGTGTACAATATATCCCTTAAGAGTTAGGGAAAATAGACGTCTGCTACACACAAGAAACATTAATGTATGCGGTTGTGCATGCCGTAAACCGATTTGTATGTATCATCTCGGCGTAGAATTGTATAGAATCGTTATTGTCTGGTTACATGTCACATTTTCTCAGAGTTATAAACTCACGTGAGAAAGCATGAGAGAGGTGATGATGTATTTGCAGGAAGGGTGAATTTTGATTATATCTAGCGACAAGGAGGAGATAAATGATACATTAGGTGGTGGAGTACGAGTTGGCTGATAGGTGGAGAGGATGTAGAGTCTGCGAGATAAGGAGTTGCGATTTGTATGACTAATTTTCGTTCACAGAGGCTCTTATGGTTGTATCTTTGCTTGTTGTAGAGAGCAATTTTTTCAGTATTTCTAGATCTTTAAGTTTGAAAATGTCAAGGTATGTGTTTGTATGTGACAGAAGCCCTTACGAGAGAGATGGTGACAACTTGAAACTTGTCTATTTAGTCCGCATTGAGATGTTTAGGACATAAGGGACATCAAACAAGATAATATACACCTCGTGCGTCTTATTTTGGTGTTATTGCGGAAAATATCGATAAATGGTAGAAATATAGTGATTTATCTTCCTTGTGAATAGAAGAAAGGTGTGTTACATTGGCTTAGGACAACTAT
>JABUQX010032190.1:7500-10000 GCA_015478945.1 Trachelipus rathkii
ACAAATCAATTATATCTATAACCAATACAGATAAACACTACACTCCTCTACTCCACAACACTACTCTACCCTCACCACTTAATCAACCACCCAATCCTCCAACAAAACACCGTCAGTCACAACAATACTCACAACTACCAAATACTTATATAAATTAGTAACCTCCCACCACACACACATACTCCGGCTACTCAACAATCCTCCGAACTCCAACCATCACACACATTAAAAACCTACCTCTCCCCACCGACATCACATAATCCCGACTACAAACACACACAACAACAACCTACACAAAATCCCCTCACATCACACAAATACCATACAACCTTCCTAACACACGCACTCACTACTTCAAACACCACTACAAAACCACCAACATCGCTAACCTGAATACTCTCCCTCAAAGATACCTAAACGCTATAGTGCACACGATCGATAATCAAGAACCACTCTCAACAACTCATCATAGAAATACATCATATACATCACCTTCGACCGTCAAAACATATAATCTCCTAATCAACCAACCAACATAGGCTAATCATCCCCCACAACCCTCCACAACTATGAATCCAACACACTACGACCACACAACACACCCCGGCAAATATAAAAATCCTCAGAAACCTACCCTACCTACATATGTCTCCAAAAACAACTCACAACGCTCGAATACACAAACTTCACCACGGTCCACTCATGCACATAACTACTATAACCAACAACGCTACAAACACCCACCACGAGCATATAACGACCCCCTTCACCACACCCCACACCTGACCACTATTACCTTCACAACAATACAGACCAGACGCATCAGCTACACTCGGTCCCCCACCCACCAACCTTACACCAACATCACACGCAACCACAACACAACATCTTCACCAAAACAACCTAACAAAACCACTTCCACGACACCGCAACCACTCAACCCGATCACAACACACTCAGTCGCCCACCCATACCTCCGTCCCAACCCAATAAAAGACACCCGCACTACTCCACAGCCTCCTAACCAAATGCCCTTACGACACTCAGCCAACCACACACTAACACACTAACAGAACCCAAGCAAACTAAACAACCACCAATCAACATAACCAAACACTCAAACCCCCCAATAGCACCCACAAACCTCTTATCTATATCAACCACAGCACGACGACAAACCTCACAACACCAAAAAGACCGAAATGCCTACACCAACCTGCCCAAGCGAAACACATCCCAACACACCACCAAACAGTGCCGACCGACTCAACCAACACGCAACGCAACCAACAACTATACCACACCCAAGAACAACAGAACAACGCACAAACCAACCCCATCAACATACCCAAAACACCCCCCTAAACCCCGCCACGACCCCCTTAAAACACAAAAGCACCAAACCCCAGACAACAAACAAAGCAGACAAAAAACAACACCCCTGGATGAGCCAAAAAACACAGCCTATAAGCAAACACCACTAGCCACTCGCAATAACACCAACCCACCACATGAACCACCAACCAACACAAAGCACAAAGAACAAACCACAACAACCTCCAGACAAAACAACAAAGCCAAACTGACACACACACAATACTCACAAAAACAAAGAACAACACCCACCAGAAAAGAAAACAAGACGCCACAACAAAAACATACCGATACCCCCCCACCCACACCAACACCACCCAAGACAAATCAAAAAACAATCCGGCAAAGACCCCCAACAGATTAACATCACGAACCAACTCAAAAACCTACCCCACAAACAACACCAAACTAACCCAACAACCAACCACCATCCCACACAAATAAAAAACAAAAAACAAAAGTATATATTATATATATATATATATATATATATATATATTTGTATATATATATATATAAATTATATATATATATATATATATATAATATATATATATATATTATTTATATATTATATTATATATATATATATATATATATATATATATATATATATATATATATTATATATATAATATATATATTATACATATGAAAATGAGATACAATGTATGTAAAGTACTTCATCAATGAATCTGTAAATAACTGAACATTGTTCGTTCTCGTGTGTGTCGGTTGCTTCATCTACTTGAATTGAAAAGAAAGGAGCATTTATAATACCTTTTTGTATATAATCTTTAATTTCACTTGCAATGCAATCAATAATATCATTTTGAATTGTCTTTGACAAACCAGTAAAACCCCCCCAATTTTTCCCAATGAGATTTCATTTCAGTGTCACGTCTTATGATTAAATCAAACATTTCTTTGAAGTTTCCTTGGTTGAAGGAACTTTGACACTCGTCATGACCACGAAATGCAAGTCCTTGTTTACCTAAAAAGCAAGTTATATCGATCAAAAGTTTGAATAATTCTCTATTTTTTTTCACTCTGGCATTGTACTCACTTTTATTTCTTAATGCCTGTTCACTTAATTGCTCCAAAATAGTCATATTTTGTTTACGTA
>JABUQX010032190.1:17500-20000 GCA_015478945.1 Trachelipus rathkii
ACCCTTTGAGACCCTCTCGCTCTATCGATTTGACCACGTCAATGTATATCCATCCAATGGGGAGTACCACTATCACGATGGATGGCAAATACGTTATCTCCTAACAAAGTTTATATAATAATAAAAAAGGTATTGTAATATTTATTATATTCAAAATAAAAAAAATTTAATCAAATAAAGACAAATTTATAGTATAATTTGCGTCATTTTTACACATCCGCGACAGCTTTCATTTTAAGAGTCGAGATGCAGATGATGTCGATTTTTAATTGCGGAATGTGCGTTTTTGTTGCATACAGCACTTACATATTATATATATATATATATTACTATTATATATATATATATAATATTAATATATATATATATAATAATATATAATATATATATCATATATATACTATATATATATATATATATTATATATATATATTTATATATATAATATATATATAATATATTATTATATATATATATATATATATATATATATTATTATATTATATATATTTATATTATATATTATATATATATATATATATTATATATGTATATATAATATATATATTTTATTATATATATATATATATATATTATATAAATATATATATATATATATAATTATATATATATTATATATAATATAATATATATAATATATATATATATATCTATTATATATATATCTATATATATACTATATAATAATATATATATATAATATATCTTATATATATATATATATATATCTATATATATATATTATATATATATATATATATATATAGTATATTCTCTTATCAGATAGTTAGGTGTAAAATGTGCTGCTATGCATTCCAAAAAAATTGTCTTGGGAAATAAAGAATAGTAAGATGATAAGAAAAAGTCTAGCAGTCGTAATAATAATAAATAATAAATTTATATATATTAATAACAATACTAATAATAATAATAATAATATAATAATAAAATAACATAACTAATACTCAATAATAAAATAATAATAATAATAATAATAATAATTAATAATTAATAAATAACAATATAATTAATAATTATAATAATAATAACAATAATAATAATAACTATAATAATAATAATAATAATTAATAATAACAACAACAGTGACAACAACAACAACAACAACAACAACAACAACAACAACCAACAACAACAACAACACAACAATAACTAATAACAATACAATAACAATAATAATAATAATAAATAATAATAAATAATAATAATAATAATAATAATAATAATAATAATAATATATAATAATAATAATGATTAATAATGATAATATTGATAATAATCTGATAATAATAATAATAATGTAATTCATGATAAAAATGATAATAATGTATTATGATAATATGAATAATAATGTAAATAATAATAATGTTTCATAATAATAATAATGATAATAATAATAATAATGATAATAAATAATAAAAAGAATAATAATAATAATAATAATAATAATAATAATAATAATAATATAATAATAATAATAATAATAATAATAATAATAATAATAATAATAATAATAATAATAATAAGTGTTTAATTTGTTTCATTGCAAATTTTTATTTTTATTTTTCAAAAGGAAAAACAATATTGAGGACATTGCAATTTAAATAATAAATAATTAAATATTTCTTGGAACAAAATAAATAAATCATCAATTGATTAACTGACATATTTACGAGCGAAGTCATCTCTGTTTATGGTTATGTGAGAGGTTTTTAACGGAGTTTTGTTATAGGATTAGGCCTAAACGCTGATCTTGTTCAAACTTTCAAACTGTAAAAGCAGTGTGCCTCTAAGCTATAAGAAAGGAGGTTGTATTTAGCTATAGTCGGCGTTATGGAAGTCGGTTGTTAAAATTAATAGAATAATCGCCAATATTGCATTTTTATGTATTATATTATTAAATGTAATAATATAAATAATCAGTTACGGAAGTGTTAAAAGAAAATAGACTCATATGCGAACGTGTAACTATTTAAATTTAATTTTGACTCTTAAAAGAGATTTAATTGCTTGCCTAGCTACTATAGTATGTTCAAATCATTGTTTTATTTTTCTAACGGTTAACACCACCACTCACGGGCAGAGCCCCTAGTCGGTGGTACTCAATTTACGTTTGAGTAAGCACGAATCTAATGCGTAGGGGGAAGAATAGCCATATTCTATATTATATATAGTCTATATTTATCTCTACCTCATAAAAGACCAGAGAAAGATGTCTCTATCTTCAGTTATGATTGATACATATGCAGAATAATACCTGAGTTACAAGTCTGATAATGTTTTCTTTAATACATTGAAAAGTTAAATACCAATCCCGATTATTTAAGAGAATGTATAACAATCAAAAAAGCATAAATCTTTTAAGCACAAAATTATATTAAACCAGCATTTAAATTTTAAAATAAGAAAATAGAAATATAGTTTAATTAATAAAGCAAAAATATATTTTCCAATATTCGCA
>JABUQX010032191.1:0-22500 GCA_015478945.1 Trachelipus rathkii
AATTTATATACCTATATGTGCGCTGATTAATGTTGTTAGGTGATACATTAGATTGATTAACTTATGTATAATAATATATATACTATATATATATATCATGTGCAGATATGATCTAGTCAGCCAGCTTGTACTCTGTGGTATGTTTAAGCGATATTGAGCTTAACCTAAATAGTATATATCACACTTTAAATGAAATACTACTAATTTTATATATTATAATTAATATATTAATGCCCTAAATAGATATCACTTATCGTTGATATTAATCACATTTACATCATCATTATTTGATTCTTACTTTTATATTATAGCCTGTCTAGATAACGCTCAAGCTGCGCCTTTTTTAATCCTTTGTCTTTCGCAATTTGCATCTCAACAATAATGAAGTTCAGCATTAGTGTCTTTACATATATTACTAGATATTAAAAGCAATAAGATGCTTATATGACTCTAGTTTATATTATCGCGTGAGATTTAGGTAATCCATTAGATATTTAGGTTAATTTAATTATCAATAATCTTATGAATACATAATAATCTGTCTGTAAATAATCATTTATAAATATATTGATTTAAAAGTGTAAAGTAAATATAGATAATAAATTATTATAATTATTACTTTCTTAGTAAACCAAATATCTTAAATAGTTCAACTCCTCATTTTAGGTAATATTACAAGTATATAGTGCTATTTGTGAATATCATATTATATCGTTTTTGAGTGCTTCATTAGGTTATCATCTTCTACTCAGTAAATAAATAGGGGGCTATCATTACCTCATACTACCTTGGTAGTATCTCAATGGAATTTTACTACGTTACTTTTATAGCCTATACCGAAAGTTTCGTTCGGAATTAAACTATTTAATAATTATGACTATATTTATAATAATAAAAAACCGTAATTAATAAATAATTTATATGATATAATATAGGTATAAATGTCGAGGAGTGGCATATTATATAATATAATAATGTAAATAAGATCTCTATTGTTTATACTATATATATAAAAAAGATAAATAAATAATATAAGATATAAAGGATAAAAAAAACTAAAATGTGACTATGGCAAAGGTAGTTATTAATATATATAAGTAATATTTGGTAATTATTATATATATAAGGCTCAATAAAACTACAATAAATGACGGACAGGTAAATCATAGCTATATAATCTTTGTGAGTGAAGTAGCATAAAAATAGTATTTATCTTTTGCCCGTTATATCGTGAATATATTTTTGTGGGTAATATAGCCAATTTTAGGTTTAGTTTATTGATATGAAGGTACTACCTACACTTATATTATATATATAATATATATATATCTGTAAATATATAATATATATATATATTATATTAATATATACTCAATAAACTTTTACTAAATGTTATATTTTGTGATGGATTATATTTTTGGAGGCGGTACTTCTTTTTTCTTTACCTATTCGATGTAAATGTATAATAATTAATTAATAAGCAATGGAGAACTATATAAATTAATCTCGTAATGTGAGAATATAATTAATACTAATCTATAGATACAATACTTAGCTATTCTATCATTAGTTATATTTTTTTTCATTTATTACAATATATAGTACAATATAACAAATAAAGTGAGATATTAAAATACTTATAATTTATATAATACTAACTTCGGTTTTATATAGTGGTTTTAAATATGATAATGAGTACCTAGCAACATAGCCTGACCATAATAATAAAATTACATACATACTTAATAATTATAATAGCTATAATAGAGTATCTGATTTTGTGAGATGGATCTACTATTTAACTCCCATAAAAAAAGGATTACCTAATTTCTAAACTTATCTATAAGTATACTATTATTAAGTGGTTTCATAGATAAAAATAATGATTATTTAAATATATTACTATTATTTATATATATATAACAGTTATTATATATGTACATAAATACTTTATAATTCTGATATACCGTCACAGCTATTTGTTAATTTGTGAGTTTTTACATATTATTAAATAAATATAACATTATATACTATATACTAAATGGATTATTTAATATGGTAAATGGTTTTAAGAAGATACTACATTAGATGTGGTAATGATATCAATAATCATATGTATTAATATATAGATTGATAAAGTAAATTAAAAGAATAAGAATTTATAAAATATGAAAGAATGATTATTTTATCTTTCCAATCTCGTTCGTAGATTAATTGCCCACCTCAATAATCAATATATATATATATATACTTAACATTATAAAACCATATATATATATTATATATATATATATACTACTATTTGTATATAAAAAGTTTCTTTTCAGATTCTTAGTCATATAAATATTATACACACCACAATTCAGTCATATAAATAACGTTATATTATTAGAAAAGGTTATTAGTTAATTATGTTTGAGTGGGTGAAAGCTAAATACACTTTAGATGAATAGCTATGACGTAGTGTTTGTCTATCTTTTTACCCCTTGTTTAGAATTAGACTCAAATAATTTAGAAATTTTAAGTTCATATTTATTTAAGAGGGGGTTAATAATTAGGGTATACTTCAGCCCGAATAAATAATGGATTATACCTCACTTCTAAATTTTAAGGGTATGTGAACACAAGATATTTATGAGATCAATAAATAATGATGGATTCGGATATATATGCGCTACAGATAAAACTAGTTTGACTTCGGCACACGTTCTATTCATCACACTCTGTGCTATTGTTATTTGGTTTTACCAAAGTGGTATTTGATCGGATGTACTATCATGGTATATAGGAGATTAGGGGTAGTTGGTCGATAAGAGTGTCAGTATTGTCTTTGTGCAGTAATCATTAATTCATATCGTGTAATTATATTAGAATGGAGGTGTAAACTAAAATTTTTATTATCCGCTCACTGTTTGACACATTACTTTGCATTAATATACGCTGTGATATGTAGAGTGTGTGTGCTATGTAGATGCTCAATATCTTTAACGATGGAGATATAACGTTTCTTGTGAAGGATTGGCTATACCTATTTCTATTACTTCAAAGTAAACGCTATAATGTCTCTAATATCGTGGGTGTGTATTTTCTTCATAGTATTACTCACTACTACTATATAAACTGAGGTGATCTTAATTCAGGCTGAACGTGCTAATTTCTAAATAACCGGCATCTTATCTTTCGTGATATCAATTTATATATAATTTGTTAAAATAATATTATCCTTATTTATTATTTACTTTAATTTATACAAAAAATTAGCTTTGTAAATAATATTAACGTACTTACTCAACTCATTAGAAAGGTTTTTAATTTATGTTCTAATGGTGTAAGCTAAACTACACTTATATTGATAAACATCTTCAAGTTAATTTCCCGCAAATTTCTCATATTAGAATAAAAAATTTATAGTATATTAAGTCCATATTAATTTAGCGGGTGTTTAGTAGTATGATAAAATTTGATCCAAAGTATACTAAACCATATTAATAATATTATAGGACCTTTACCTATCTATAATATATTAATGTAAATAAAAAAAATTAAATATACATAATAAATAAGTATTGGATAGTCACCAATTTATTATTAAAACGTAAATATAAATATAATATTTGCCTAATGAACATAAAATTTCAATGAGTATTCAGAAAGGTTTTTATTGGTTATTAATTTAAAGATAGTCTAGTTTTTTTCGGCAATTGTTTGTGGAGATATATATAAAATATATATATATTATATCTTATATATTATATAAACTATTTATATAATATATTAAATTATCGAGATATCAATATTCTTTGCTCGATATATCGATATAATATCAATTATTGCCTGGTATAGGTAGTATATATATATATATATATATAATATATAGTCAAACTATTTAGGGCACTACTCTGGTCTCGGAGGGCTACGCATATATGTATATACAGGACTATATATATATAGATAAATTACATAAGATCTGCTCCACTATTACAGTTACCATTACTATTTATTAGTTAACAAGTAATATTATTATATTTTTTTTTTTTTAGTACCGTAAAAATTGAGATATTTTTAATTGGATTTGCGCTACATATTAGGTAGTTATATTTACGATTATTAATATGTGTAGAGATCATACCCATTACTTACCACATATACATATTAGTTATATATTATATTAGTAGTGATGGGTGCTTTCAACAGCTTCTTTTTTCATTTCTCACATATCGTATCATTTACACTACTTGGAATTTTGTTAATTGCCATGGTTATTTGCGAAGGTTAGTTAATTCCACAAATAACCTAGTAAAAAAATAATTTAAAATTTTAATATACTAATAAATAGTTACTTTTAATTTTATTATTCCTCTTATAATTGACAATTTTTGTCTTTCTATTTAACTGTGTATGACATCGTTTATTATAAATATGTGGTTATAAAGTGAGGTAAATGTATGTTTCTACAAGAACCTTATATTCATGACTGCATTACATTTGTACATATATATATGTTTATGACCTCCATCATAGAAATTAAAATATGCATGATTTATAAAACTTAATGATAAATACAATGCTTAATGGTTTATAATAGAGATATTTGATGTAATAAATACCTCAATAATATATACATTTTATATATAATTATTATTTAACTACCTACACTTAAAGATTGCTAAAAATAATTTTGATTTACAAGATTTACATTAAATTATATACAAGCACTAATTAGTTAGTGATGGATTATACCTTATACGTGCCTATATTCTATAATAAAATCTCTTTAAACAATCATACACATACATATACATGAACATGGAATATATCATATCATTAAATCATAATGTAATACAAATACACTTCGCTTACATTATACACACATTATACAATTATATTTTATTGTGAACACATTTTCAGAGTGAAGATTATAATAATCATAGCATTATATGATTATAGAGAAAGCAATACTCAATAATTGAATCTTGAGTCTATAGTCTATTGAGATATTAGATAAATCACTCTACTTTTTATTTTACTCGCTGAACAATGTTAAAGCTTTGCAACGATACATATAATTCATCCTATTTTTTAGTTATTCGCTAGCTCATTATTATGAATGTAAATATATAGGATGGTGCGCCAATAAAATTCCAGTTAATTCATCATCTCCATTCTGTGTTTACCTCGTCGATGCTAGTGCTAGAAGATTTTTTCTGCATAAAGATTCTTCTCTACAGTTGTAAGAGTGCTACATTATAAGGAAAAGGGATGTAATGACACAAAAGCAAGCATTTACAATATTTTCTAGCAAGGACAGCATACTGTCTTTCAAGACCAAGGTACTTTTATTTCGGATGAGCCCATATCTCATTCTCTCGATAAGGGACTATTCGTGTCTCTCGAATTCTTGTTTAATAACAATCTGGCATTTAATTATTAATTTAATATTAGGCATAACCCTCACTCTTTGTGCTTAACTTTATAAACATATCTGTCTCATAGTGTATTTATATATGTGTTTCTTCTTTTAAAATAGAGATTTTTTTGTGGGCATGTTGTTTTTTAATAAGGTCTTCTTCCTACTTATAAATTCTCTCGAAAAATAACAGACTTATCAAACATTTCTAGGTATATTGTAAACCTATATTGGTATCTTTCTAGTTACTTTCCTACCGTAATTTTTGGTGCTCGTAAGAGATTTTCTGTTTGTGCGATCAATGAGAAGATCTTTGTGTGAGAGACTGAAACTTGGCGGCTGTCAACGCGAAGATTAAGAAGCCAGATGGAAAAAGTTTTCCTTTCTTTATACAACCATGTTATCTTCGGCAACATATATTGCTTAAGAAATATCTTAACCACTTTTTTTATATATTGTCTAAAATAAATATTATCATATATTCGCTCAGGTCATGTAGTCTTTTATAGATAGTGCGTATAGAGGAAGGTTTTTATTTGAAAGCGTGGTGTAGCTTAGCGCGATGACTACGATTCCTATCCAGTAATCATGTATAATTGCAGATAAATATATTTTAAATCCACTTTTGTGTGTTTCTCTCTAATCGCATAGTGTGATACCTAGTCATTGACCGAGAAGTCCTTCAAGTTTTTCGAATCCGAAAAACTCCTGATGAACATGGCTCAACAGGAACCACCTTACCAATTCTCAATGCCATATTGATTCCTCTATAGTGAGACTCAATAGAATATGTAAAATTTATATAGATAATATAATCTAAATTTCAAAAATATTTAAAGATATTTTGTATAACGTAATAATATTTTTTTATATATGTAATACTTTTCTTCGAATCTAGTGTTATTTAAATACTAATGTTCTTTCTAAGCTGCTATCTCGGCTAAGAGTTTTTGATAATGGTCACTTGTGCTTAGTTCGTAATATAAATGAGATGTGCTCGTCGTTTGTTCAGTTTGATATTATTTCAACTTGATAGAGAAGTGGATTCGGTCTCATCTGGCTAGTGATACCATATCTTGGTTTTTGAGTAATATTTCCGTTTTTCTGATACTCACCATCTAGTAGAATGTGATAGTAGAGATTAGAGGAATTAAAAAATCATACGTTTTGGAATTATATACTTTTATATAACGCTTGATGGTACATTGTAGCTTTAAAGTGACGCAAGTGATTATAAGATAGAACTATTATATTCGCGCATACTCATAGTAACAGAATGGCAGTAAAATAGAAATGAGTGACATTGTTAAAGTTAAATTATACCAGACGTTACTTGCACACACATGGTGCTAAACATATTATATGCCTGGTCAAGATAGTATAAGATAAATAATTTTGTGTTGGTGAATAGGGGTGAGCGTCTAATTAAGAGATGTGTATAGTAGTACATTGAATAGTGGTGAATCTCCGTTTCAGGTCATAGACGGAGTGATGGTGATTGAGAAATGATAGTGCGAGAGAACAGTGGTTATGATTAAATTTAAATAGTAGTATCTATAACACATATGCTGAGGATAGAACATTTGGAAGCTTCATGAGAAAGAACGATTATTAATTTTAATTTGTGATTTACATATAGAAGATAGTTGTGCGTTACTCACAAGTATGTGTCATTCATATGGTATATGTACCGGATTTAGGTGATGTATAATCAGAGAGCATAACACAGCGAATAAACTTGTAGTAGGCAGTGTTATATATGAAACTATTGCGAGAAGTCGTTTATGTGCCAGCTCTATTTGGAGGTGTGTTTCACGCACGCACGCAGAAGATGAGAGTGAGGAGAGAGAGAGAGAAGAGCAGAAAAAGAGAGAGATTGATAGAGAAGAAGAGACGGAGACAGCTTGATGCGAAGAGAGCATAAGAAGAGCAGAGGTATTGTAGAGACGAGGTAGTGTTTCATCTGTCGAGCAAAAGCATCTTCACAGCGACATAGCCAATATTTGTAAGAATAGACTAACGTAATTCGACAAAGTAAGAGAAACGGTTTAGTAGTGCGCTACTTTGTGATATTTAGTCAAATTACTGGCATCAAAGAATTGAGATAAGAAGACCGATGTACATCCAATCGTCCCAGCAACTATAAATCTGTCACTAGTATAATAGATTAAAGAATATAATACAAAGAATGTTAAGAAATCATCTGATGTATAAGAAAGGCTCAAGGTCTGTATAGCTAAGTCGAGACGTATCTTGTAGTAGTTATACCTCAAAAAAAAAAAATTTTATTACGCCTTTTTTCGACAGCCAAGGCTCGTGGACTCAAGATCACAATAATCGCTGGGTGACTTTCTATGAAGAGGTTAATATAGGCCCGACTGGCATCCTCTTTTAACGGCATCAATAGCTCATTTTTTTTTCTGACAGACATTCATCAGAAGGAGAAGGTCGCGAGATGTAAGAATAGATAGAGACGAATATTTTACAATCGGCAGTGGTAGCATTAGGCATTCAGAAGCTACATTCGCTGTTTTTGAGATAACCTAATATGGCAGGAGGATTTACACGTCATTAGTGATTATATATAGAACTCCTATACTTGACGTACACTTAAAGAGCTCAGAGAAATGAGAGCAATAACACACTAAACGGTGATTAAAAGAATAGTGTGCAATAAATAGTAGAGGGAAATAGAGTTGTGAGGATAATGGTAAGAGAAAGAGCAATAGATCTGTCAATTGTTCTCACAAGTGGTGAATATAGGAAAAGCAATTATTCTGAGATAGTTATAGGCTACAAGTATACCAGTATCGTAGTAGGTATAACTGGTCATTTTAGTGTAAGGTCGCAATACGATACACGTCGTAGATGAAGCAGCAATATGGCCAGGCTGTATAAAAGTCATAGAGTTATATATTGAGTATGTCGTACATAATGAATGAGACAAAAGGAGTGCAAAGAGAGATGTCAGCTTGCTTAACCTGTCAATATATATACAGCATTTATGTTCAAACTGGAATAAAGAATTTTTTAGTGTTCGTGCGTAGAAATAGACTCATGGGCAAGTTCTATTGTGACTAAGTAATATTATGTTCCGGTGTGTCTGCCTTTCGTCGGGAGTCAGATATCCACATAATTTAAAATTATAATTCATATGTGTATTTTTGTATTCGCATATACATTCTCAGATGATTTTGTTTAATCTTCGTAACATTTTCACACTCGTTCTCTGAGACCTCATAACTATATCCTGTGCTCTACATTCATTCACGACTATTCAAATTAACTTCATACTTACATATGCTTCTTTTCAAATACTCGCTCGCTCGTATCATAGCTCAGGCATCTACACTCTCTCTCTACACACAACCTAACTCTATATATAATAGCGAATCTAGAGGGTGGGAACGTCTTGTGTCTATACTAAATTTGATGTTATGTTAATATTGTGGTGAGTTTCATCGCTGTTGCAATATATCATTAAAAATTAGTTTTATTGTTCGATATAATTAGTTCTATTTCCAATAATAAAAAAAACTTATAATTCATTTTATTTATAATAATAATATAATAATAATAATAATAATAATATAATAATTATAATTAATAATAATAATATATATATAGATATAAATAAAAAATATATAAGTATATACCTAATAATTATCGAAAACTCTATCCAAAAATCCCAACTCTTAATAATAATACTCCACATAATCATAAATAATTATCATACTTAATTACTCGTGCTTTAAGCACATATCACTCGTGTCATATAATCTTACATACTCAAATTAGATATAATCTCAATTTCTGTATTATTTATAATCATCTAAACATTTAATACTATCTAATTCCTAATCATAATACTTATGATAGCGACTACCAGATAACATAAATTGTGATATACAAGTGGTATCGTCAATCAACACTCATACTCATTCTTCACTGTATGACATATAACATACCTCATGATATTGGAGTATGTAAAGATTTCTGAGTGTGGCTCATGAGCTATAACTAGACCTCATCGATTGTTTTAAAGTGGATGCTGCAACTGGCCTACAAAGAAAGAAGCACATTTTGTGCTCAGTAATGTGCTTTAAAAGATTTTAACTAGTCTTCTAACATAGACTTCACCACAGTCACCACAATCGTATTTATATATCACTGATGAGCAAAATGGTGTAAGAAGTCTTTCTTTATACTTGCAAAAACTTTTAAATTTTGTTACTATTATTAAAAACTAGTGTAAAGTTTAGAAAAAGGCAAGTGATTTTTATTTCCAATTATTTTCCGTTTTAGCTTCTCTCATAAATTCTCCCCAAAAATGTTAACTTGATGAATAAATTTCTTTTGGCATGCAATTAATTTGGCCAGATAATGTGTTGAAGTTTTAAAGAGAGCTGTTATCTTAAAACATTTTCAATGAGAAAACCGAAGAATCCTTTTGTTTTAAAAAAAGCTTCGTCTGTCTTACCCACCCCTTTGAATATCCGACTTTATCAGGACATAAATATATCAGCAAAAATAAAATATAAAGACATCCAGTCATAAGCAAGAAAATATGTACATTCAATGACACAGATATGCTTTTGTAGAAGTTAAAATTTTGAACATATAAATTTAATTTAATTTAGCTGATTAACTAGTTTTTTTTTAGCATTTAATTATCGGAAGAAGTAGAGAAAATGATGCCAATGATGATCCCCTACGGGTCCACGATCAAGTTATTCGATGAAATTGCGAATATATGGATAATTTTCGGGTTTGTTGAAATTTTAAAACAGACCAAGCTGTGCTTGCCAGACATTTGAAATCAAGAGGAGCAAATTTAAATGAACATCACATATGACCTACCATGAATTTACATTCATAACTGAAAACTTTCTTTGCAGGCAAATTGTGGATAAGGGAAACGGTAGGGAATATGCTTATCTTTTAGCAAAATAAACAGCAGACACATCTGAGGTTTAATAGCTGTGAATAAGTTTTTTTTCTTTTTCGGGAAGAATTTTTAAGCTTTATTTGAAAGCTTCGATTATTATAGGGAAAGTGAGAAAAGAAAATTGAAATTTTTTTCACTCAATCTGCACGAAATAAAAAAGCGGAATACAAAATTCTACGGAATTTACAACATCTGTTTCGAGTGTTTTTCGATATCTCTAGCAGTTTGTACCAAGCAAATGCCACAATTTTAGTGCCAATATCTCAGGAAAAGCCTACCAAAGAGAGATGTGTTGAATGTCAATATTTTACGCTTTTCTCCAATCTAAATAATATCAAATATTTTTATAAATTTTAGTCTTGAAAAATATGAAAAATAATTTTTCCAAAATAAAAATATGTTATAACTTTATTTAATAATTACACGATCAACGTGAACTTTTGAAGCAGATAGGATTGAGTGAGTTATATAATCTTTTATTAAAGCATTTTTGGTATATCCAAACTTTTTTTGTTTTTTTTACCAAAGCTTAAATAGCTGGACATACAAAAACTTCTTTAGATTAAAGATATTTAACTCTCCTCTATTCTCAAAAATTCATATGGATTGGATCAATAGTTATAAATCATCATATTTTCAATTGTAAGTTTTTGAGCTTTACCCAGGAAAAAATTATTTAGAATAAAACAGTCACTTTTTTCTTTTTTGTTTTATTAAGAGGAGGTATAACACTAAAAAATTATTTCAAACATTTTTCTCGTGGTAGCTTTTATGGAGATATTTTCACTCAAATTCTGGCACTAAAATGTCACCTCTAGACAAACTGTTGAAGATACAGATACAGAGGTTTAAAATTTGCCGAATAACACATTTTGCTTTTTGTTTCATATAGATCGGTTGAAATTTAAGAGAAATATTACAAATCGCTAACTTTTCAATTTTAGACATATTTGAAACCTTCTTTTACTTTTGTAAATAATCGAAGATGAAGACATAATAAGGGCCATTTTTACAAGCACCAGAGAACTATCATAGTTAGATATACTTAAGATTATTGGACTTGGATTTGGTGGATAAATGAATGTACAACCTCGATCCGTAAATAAAATGGGGCGCAAAATAATATTTTAGAATTAATACCCCGAACTCAATATCTAGGAGCATCTGAAGTCACACAAATAGAAGTCTGCAGAATAGTTTATTTAAATATGTTATTTATACATTATTTCCAAAGCCACGTATATTCATTGACTTTAATTATTGCAAGTATGTACGATTTTCATTAGCCATACAGATACAAACATAATCAGTATTTATTATAACCTATATATATATAATTATATTAAATTTATATTTTGAGTAACAAGCTTTCAACACAGTAGGTCTCCAAGCAATATTCTATTAGTATCTTAGATACCAGTACTATTACTTAGTGTCGCTTCACTTAAAAGAGGGCAACCACAATCTCATTTTGAATTTTTTATTTGTACATTATTCCAAAGCACATCTGGTATAGTACTAGCAAATAAGTTCAATATATAGCTATGGTCTGATCTAATTATTCTCACCTGTATTTTTTAGTATCTTAGTTAATGAACGCACATATGCTAGCAAATCAACTGGTCCAATTTTCAATAAGTTCAATATATAGAGATATTAATCAATAAATTATATTTATTTACTATTATATCACGTAATGTATATGTGAGCCCTTTTACTTATTATACAAATATTGTTGTCCCAACCTAAAATAGTGCGGTCCATAAATATTATGAAGTTGTAATAATACTCACTGCCCTTAAGAAAAGTTAGGATTATACAAATATGCTTACTTGAAGCTAGAGAGTATGGGTGGACTCTTGTAATTTTATCACTGGGGTGCAACAGTCTTTAAATTTAATAAAGAATGGTACAAACAGTGAATATTTAGAAGAGATCCAAATATATCTTATATATTATCCAATTTATTGTAACGACTCAAAGTAGTCACTCGAATACTAAAGTAAAACCTTTTTTTACCTTTTTAACCTAGGGGCAACAATCTTAATTTTGACCACAGGGTATAGGATAGTAACGGACCTGCCACGTCGCCATCATGTCTGTTTATATTTTATCGTAAGAACGTGCTAAAACCATGTACGGTAACTAAAATTTGGGTCAAAAAACATGAAATATGACAGTGACCTACTGAAAGTTACCATAAACTGAAATATGGGTTAAATAATATCTTGAATAATAAATAATAATATTGAGCAAATATAGCCATTCAAAGTATTGTGATACCTTGTTAACTTTTACACTGGGGCATACACGTCTTTAACAATTTAATATAATATATACGAAATTGTACGACGTGACCTATTGAAGAGATCCAACATTATATGTATATATTAATTACCTTTTTCTGTTACGAGACTCAAATTAGGTCCTGAAATATAAGTAAAACCTTCTAACCTTTTTACCTTGAGATGGCCAACTAAATCTTTATTTGACCATAGTGGTATTAAGATAGTAACCTATCAGAAAGACGAAACATACATTATGTACTGTAAATATTCTACTTTTTTTGTAAAGACCCATAAGTAATATACGTAATAAAATTTGGAGTTCAAACAACATGAATATGACGTGACTAACTGAAGTCAACTGTAAATATGGGTCATAAAATATTTGAATGAAATATTGAAATTTAAAATACATCAACGTTGTGACTCTTTGTTATTTTTTTAAACTGAGGGGCAACAGTTTTTTAAATTTTTAAATTTATAGAATGTACGACAGTGGACCTATTAAAAAGTATTCCAAACATATAAGTATATATACTATTTTCTGTACACTCAAATTTAAGGTCCCTGAATTTAAGTGAATAACTTTGATTAACTTTTATACTCATGAGTGCAAACAATTCTTTTATATTTGATCCACTCTAAAATAGATATAACTATACTACCTGAAAGTAAAAAACATGTCTGTATATTTACTACCTTTTTTTGTAAGACCCATTAGTTATAGCAGTTAATAAAATTTTATGTTCAAACTGCATTTCAAAGCTGAATACTGAAAAGTACCAACCTAGATATGGGTAAAAATATTTGAATAAAAATATAAAATTGGAATATAGCATCAACGTTGTGGACTCTATGTAACATATTTATACATGAGTGGGACAAACAGTTTTTTTAAATTTATAATAAGAATGTACGAAAGTAACAAGTCCTGAATAAGAGATCCAACATATCTTGAATAATTTAAATTACCTATTTTATTTGTACGATATCTCAAATAGAGTCCTGAAAATTTATATGTAAAACCTTTATAACTAATTACTTTGACGCAACATAATCTTTAATTTGACCAATAAGAATGTAAGATAGTAAACATACAGAAGAGAAAATACACATTAATCTTTTTATATATCTAACGTGTTTTATTTTGTAAGACTCCAAATAGTTATGATAAATAAATTTATGTCAAACTGCATGATGTAATAGACTGACGTGCCATACTGAAAAGTACCAACCTATAAATTAATCTGTCTCGAGAAATATTTGAATGTACTAATTTATTGATAATTGGATTTTTAGTTAATCAACGTTGCGGACTCTTGAACTTTTATAATGAGGGACATAACAGTTTTTTTAAATTTTAATTTATGAATGTATGACAGTGACGTATTAAAGAGATAAAATCATTATCAAGTATTTATTATCATTTGTTGTACGTCTCAAAAGTAGGTCCTTATAAAATCGCTCATGATTTCTATCATTACCTTTTAACTTTTTTACCAACTGAGGAGCAACAATCTTTAATAATCAATATTGACACAGCGTGTAAAGATTGTAAGCTACAAAAGCCAACAACATGTCTTTGTAAATATTCTACGTTTTTTTATGTAAATACCATAGTACTAATAAAAGTTTATGCAAACATCGTGGTATAGTATGGTGTAAAGCAGTGACCGTGTATCTTAAAAGTACACAAATCTCTAAAATCCACAGTTAAAATATTGTTGTATAATGAAAATAATGACAAAATAAGATTAACTTTTCTTTCAAGCAAAGTTGTGACCTTACTTTGTAACTTTTTACTACCTGGGGTCAACAGTCTTTAAAATCTTAACTTTTTTACACGACAGTGACCTATTTGAAGAGATCCAACATATCTTTATTTTAGTTACCTAAATTTTTGTATCGACTCAAAATATAGAGAATATAATAATAGTAATGAACTTTATTTAACTTTTTACCTCTCTGAGGGCAACCAATCTTTATATTGGATCCAAAAATAAAAACATATATACCTGAGGAATATGATAATATTCACGTCCTGTATGTTACCCAACCTCACTTTTGTATATACCCATATGTCGTAAAAATTTGGGTCAAATAACATGATATATGACAGGGACCCTACTGAATAAGTATCCCAACTGAAATATGGAGTAAAATTTTAATCAGAGTGTTTATGAAAAATTGTCTGTACACATATGTAAAATTGGACATTATTAAGTCATATCAACGTTTGTGTGACTCTCCTTGAATCTTTTTTTAAAACGAATAGGTGGAAATTTGTCTTTTAAATTTTTATATATATTGACAATTTTGTTAATCCTTTAAAAAATGAAACAAACTAGGTAAGAGAAGAAGGAGTACCTTAACATAAATCTTTATTAGTTTCATACTATACTCATTCTCTTTTGACGTAAACACGCAGCATCCAAGATTAGCAGTGCATAGAAAAATTAGAAAAGTTATGAGAGCACCCAGCTTTTAATGAACATTCTCATGTTTAATTCCTTGAGGTCGCAAATCCTTGCTTTCAAGTTATGCGAACTCAACAATACTTAAGTAATTAAGAGTACGCTAACCGTAACTGAAAGGCACTATACAAACATGTCCAAACTTGAGCATTAAAACCACTAGATGTAAGATTAAAGGGAAGCCGCATACTTCTGGTTATTATTTTGTTATAATACGATCAACAGCGCGATAGACAGTTAAGTAAGTACAGCTTACTAAAAAGAATAGGTTTTATCTAAAAACTGCCATTATAATAAGACAAGTAGTAACCTCACTGCTAAGATATTGAGTAAACTATTTACATAAACTGATAATACTGAGATCTACAATATTATGAAATGAAAATTATATAGAAACAAATTGGAAGAATATAAAGGAAATATACAAAACAGTTTGTAAGATACAAATGTAAATGTTATGTATATTATTTAAAACATTGAAACAGCAAAGTTAAATAATTTACAATACAGAGAAGAAGAAGTATTATAAAAAAGCGTACCTTAATTGAATGAAGTAACCAACAATATATTCACATTTTATTAACCAATTATTTTTAAGAGACAAAAGTAGGTCTAACTATATAAAATAAAAGTATAAATCACAGAAAAGAAAGTTAAATCATAAGTAGAAATATCAAACCATATTATTCATTATCATATAATTTATAGACTAAAGAATGTAGATAGTTAACATACAGAATGAAGAAACTATAATTAATATCTTATATATATTACTAACGTATTATATTTTTTTTGTAAGTAAACCATTATCTTTCGTGTCCCGAATTTTGGAGTCAACCTACATGATATATATTAGACAGTTAGACATATATATATACTGAATAAAGTAACTGTTTTATTGCTGAAATATGGGTCAGAATATTTGAAATGAAAATAATAATTTAAAGTGAAATTTTATAGCACATCAACAATAATAAAATAGCTTTTCTTCATTTTAATTATAAAATACTCTAATTAAATATAATAATTTTAGAACTGGATTGACAAATGTCATTTTTAGAACTGGATTGACATAACTGAATTTAACTAGTATATTATTATTACCATTTTCTGTAAAACTCTATAGTCCTTAAAACTTGTGTTTATCTATAAATCATTATTATTATACTCACTATGAGGGGGCACAATCAATAATTTATGACCATAAGGGTTGATAATGAATTGTCGTCATTAAACTAAAGTAAAAACAATAACATGTCCTTAATATAATCTTAACGTATTTTATTGAATGACACCCATAGAACGTAATAAAACTTTATAATATACATGACAAAACAATATTGTATATATAATAGAAGAACATGAGAGTGATAACTAAAATCAGTATAAATTTCCTTCCTAGGGATATAAAGTCAAAGAGCATTGTATATTAATTGCCAATTTATAGGTCACGTGGAAGATATTGAAAAAATTGTGAATTAATAGCATCTATAACGTTGTTAGATCTTGATATAAACTATTTTTCTCTAGGTGGATGGCAACAATAATAACTACTTATTAGCATTGTATATTAATGTGCCTTTATAGGTCACGATGGATAGATTATCCTATTGAAGATACGATATCCTAACATATCTTTAATTATAATAAGTACCTAATTTTGTATTTGCCAGAAAGTAGTGATTATCTATGTATAATATATATAAAAACCTTTTATACTTATTTTATAATCACTGTAAGGGGAACAAATCTTTCTTTGATACCAACCAGGGTATAATAAAGTATAATAACCTTATAACAGATTAGGCACAATACACACATGTTCTGTATATTTAATTTCCCACATTATTTTATCTGTAAAACCCTAATAGTACTACGTAATAAACATTTGAGAGTGTACAGACATAATTGATATAATGACTAGATATGACATATATATATGAATAGTATACCTACTGAAAATATATGATTCAATTAGTTTCATCTCGAATGATAAATAATGAAATTGGAATATAATAGCATCATCAGTGTGCTTTATTGTTAACTTTTATATCTGAGATGAGGTATACAAATAAGTCTTAATTCAATAAATATTTAATAATATAAAGAATGTATACGATACCTATGTACACTAAAATGAAGAGTATCCAACAATAACAGTATAATATTATAAGAAACTCTCCATGACTCTGCGAAACAAAAACTAAGTAGTATCCTTCAATAAATATATATAAGTAAATTAACTACTATAGAGCTTACACTTATAGTATTTGACTGGTAGGGAGCAATCTAATAGAATTTATTTACTACCTACAATAAATTAATATAATTATAACCTATCTGTAAACTACTACTCTTGTTTATATTTAACTTTTTTTTTTGTAAACCCCTACTGAGAGGGCAGAGATCCATTTTAAATTATACATTTAATATATAACATTGATGATTATAATAATCACTGTAATAATAATACGTATTAAAATATGTGTATTTTAAAATTTTTATGAATTAAAAATATGAAAATTTGAATATAATATCAACATTGCACACTTTAGCAGCTTTATTTACTGAGAATGAGCTATAACAGTATTTTATAATATTATTAAATTATATAGATGTAAATATCACTTAGGTAATGGAGCATGCTCTCGTAAACACTCTCTATCACCTATATTATAATTTTACAGGCTATATTGTCTATTTAAAAGTACGATTGAACTACAGCATTCTGAAGTTGATATTTATAGATATAACTCTATATATATATTGTTGATATTTAAATATTATCTATATTTAGCAAGCATCAACATATATATTTTTCTTTCTAACATTCTATACCTCAAAATATTTATGTAAAATTGAAAACAACTGCAAGTAACGTAATAATTAAAATGAGTATATAATAATATATAATAATAGTGTATATTATATCTCTTCAATAGGTTTATTTATATTTAATCTATATATATTATATTAACTATTACAACGGTGTGTATATACTCATTAATAGTATTTTAACGTATAAAACTTGTATCTATATAGGTACTTATCATAGTTTAGTTTATATATATAGTTATAGTATACGGGTGGGATGGTTTAAACATAATATCTATTTGGTTTAACCATTGGGTTTACACCCATAGGTTTTAACAAAATTAAACACCAAATGGTTATAACCATAAAAAAACCGTAGCATGATATATTTAAAAAAATTTTATTTATATAATGTATATCTTTAGCCTATAATGTTGTAATGGTTTTCTTCAAAATTTTTTTACAATCGTATATTAACTGAATTGAAGGCAATAAATAAATTTTCTGCTTTTTTTTTTATGATACATTATATGATTATAAAATATAATATATATTACCTATTATTAATATTATTAAATATCTATATATTATAAATATATATACTATTATATTAATATTAATATATATTATATACACACAAAAATGATATATATATAACTATATATATAATATATAATATACTGATATTATATTATTGGTTAAATATAAATTATTTAGTAAACTGAGAGTATAACATACCTATAATAAATTAGTAGCTTAACTCCTATTCAATATCTGCTATATCGCATGTGGTACACTTGCACGTGTCCCACATACACATCATTCTCTGTATGTCCGAGGCTCTTGGGATTCATTTTCTATCGCATGCCGATGCCACCAATTTCATTAAGTCTCTACATAATAAAGTAAGTTCATCGTGCTGGGACGTGTGTGATCTACAGGAGCATATACCCAAGCTACGCAAGACGCGCAATGTAGATCGTAAACTAAGTGATGCTGTTAATGATAATTATCCTCTGGAAAAAATATGACACGGGGTGGAGGTAGACACGGATTCCACCACTCACACAGATCCGATTTAGCAAAAGTTAAAAGAGGTTCAATACATCAAGCGCCACCATTACCAGGATGGTTATCACTTTATTGCCGCGTATAATTTTAACACCACTAATGATCATGTACAGCAGTCAAGCAGTACTTTTTACATCCAGAGAGTATGTAGTATTCAAAAAGCAATGGATAATTTGAGATGGAAAAGTGTATGTGAGACTCTCCTGAATGTGGATCGGCCATTATGTCATATCTTATATTTTTAGAGGCAACACTCCTCCGCTCCATTGTCACATAAAAGTTTACCTATCTTCGAATGAATCTACCTCCAACGAAGAGCAAGTTGAGCTCCTTCATCTTGGTAGCAGATCTCTCAAGAAAAATTAGATAAGAGGTTATATAGAAAAATTAGCCAATATTGTCAGCAACTTCATCAATGCTATATCCGTTGCAACATTAGGGTATCTTTCACACTTTCGGCTTGTGCTATCGATGTAAACATTTGAATAGGCTTTGGAGAAGCTAAAATATCAGGAAAAATTAGTTTTTGATAAAAATTTAATGATATATTTTAGAAGTCTTTACAACTTCTATGTTCACTAAAATCTCTTCACTCTCTCTCAGTCTGATCGTCTCTCTCTCGAATCTCAATCATATCCTCGCTCTCTCTCTCTCTATCTCTCTCTCAATTTATCTCAAGATACCCTCTATAGGGTATATATATATCTCACATAATAGTGTTATAATGTATATAGCATAGTATTAAAAATTCGAATCATATTAGTAGTAATTTCTATATTATATAGCAAATGTGTAATGGTTTTGGAAGTCAGGAATTGTCGAACCACTAATGAGTGATTTGTGAGCTGGCTCGTTTTCATGGTGGAGAAAACAATGGTTGTTCTCCCACTAGGTATGTAATATAAATAAACTAGTTATATAAAGTATCTTTCGAAATATAGTTCGATTTAGTTAAGAATATGTTATGCTATGCTATTTGTAGTATAGTATAAATAAATATATATTCCCTAATACATATATATATACTCTCTTATATAATGCTACTAATACCTATAATACATCCAAAATGTAATATAGGTATAAAACTTATTATATGTAATGAGGTATGAAATTTATATATATCATTTAGTGTTATAGTAAACATATATATTATATCTTATAGATTATATAGATATTAATACTGTATAATTATCATAAGCTATAAAGAGTCAAAAACTCATTTTTCGATTCCTAGTACTTCAAAATATATTAGAGGTATCTGTAAAACTTTTGGTTTTGGATCATTATACGATTTTATTTTGAATTGAAAAACTTTCTACTTTATGCGTTTTTTTAATTTTTGGTTGTTGTGAAGAGATATAGAAAGTAAACCTTTGAAACCTTCGTTTTTGCAGATATGAGTTTATTATTAATTATATTTATATCACATCCCACAGCTTGGATTATTTTTTTTAGATTCTGAAATATAAATAATACCAATATACTAAAACCAAATAATGAATAACAATTTTTATATTAACACTGGTGCTGTCAAAAGCATGCTCGACCTGTTTACAGTTATCAACAAATTTGAAATTTAGGCAATCTAAGCACATTTTTTTAAGGAATTAATTAAACAGATATAGTGTTAGCACATGAAACCATGGGAGTTGTGGTGTATAAATTCTAACAGTTTTCCACATAAAGCCGATTTTTGCAACTTATAAAATGCTATTAAAGTCCATTAAAATATACTACATTAAACACCAGAAAATAAATTAGCATTAAAAAGCGCAATTTCGAGAGAAACCCCACAAATAACCGATGTTTATTTTGTTTTATTAAAAAACTGTTTAAATAACCATTTGTTTCTGTTTTGTTTTTAAAAACAATACACAATTTGAGATTGGTCTTTTATATATATTAATTATGTTGTTAATAATTTGATATATAACTTTATATACCCTAGCTAAATAGTTAAAGAATCAAGTAATATAATATAACGATATACTTATTTATACATAATATAGATATTACATATTATTATTGCCTACTGTTTATATAATATTTTATATAGTATTACTATATATATATTAGTTATATACTATATATTATCCATATATATATATATATCATAATATTAAATATATAATATATAATATTACATATATATATATAATATATATAATTACTCTATATGTATATATTATATATATTATAATTAAATATATATATAATATATTATAATATATTAAATAGTATCATATACTAATATATATAAAGTATCTATATATAATTATTTATAATTTAATAATATAATATTATCATATATATATTATTTATTATAATATATTATTATAATTTAAGTAATATATTTAATATATAATATACTATATTAATATTATATATATATATAAATATATTTATTATATATATATTATATATATAATATTAATTAATACTATATTATAATATAATAATATATTATTAATATATATATTAATATATATATATATTATATATATATATATTCATTATTAATGCCTTACTTTGGCTTCACCTCACCTAATATACGTACCCCCTCCTAATGAGAAACGGGTTCCCCCGAGGTAGCCTAGGAGGAATCACGACAAGAGTGAATCTCGATTTGATAACACCCGCTACGCAGCCGCATCAATTAAGGTCTACATCAACCATAGGGAGCCAGAGGAGGGCGACAACTGCAAGTCCCAGTCCGCGACTTCTATGATAAAGATGTGAATTCCCATCGGCAACTCGTATACTATATATATTATATATTATATTATATTATTATATAATATATAACTATATAAATTAGCTTCGCCTACTGTTAAATATAATATATACATATAATAAAATATTTTATATAATTACGTATATATATATATCTAAATATTATATAACTATAGTATAATACTAATAACTAATTATATATATATATACTATAATATATGGTAACTATATATATAATTTATTATTAAATTCTCTATTATATATAAATATATTATATATAATTATCTCAATCCACCGCCGTCTGGGATTAGCCGTCAATATGTATCTTTAAAAACTATTAATGCCTGCAGTAAAACGGAATACATTGCTGGACTGCTGGTCCCAATTTTAGTCCTGGAAATGTTAAAAAAAAAAAAACAAAAAAAAAACAAAAAAAAAAAAAAAAAAAAAAAAATCTTCAAAAACACTAAATAGCTACAACGAAAAGGAATACATATTTGGAAATCCTGGTAAAAAATCAAACATAAGAAATGTAAAAAAAAATAAAAACTATTTTTAATAAATATAGTAATATGATTAGAAGGGCCTATTTAGAGACCCTTTTAATTGGTTCTCGTTAAAATCAAATATTGACTTTTCTATTAAATTTGTTGCCTTTATATAGGCATACACTAGGGGGCTCGAGCCGACGGGGAACAAGGGGGGAAACCGTTTTCCCAACCCCAGTAGGGGAGGGGTTGTAGGAACACCGCGACACCCAACATCACC
>JABUQX010032192.1:5000-42802 GCA_015478945.1 Trachelipus rathkii
TTTCGAGATATCATGCGGTAACTTCTTTAGTGGTTATTATTATTGGTTATTATTATTATATTATTATTAATTATATTATTATTATTATATTATTAGTATTAAATTATTTATTATTATTATTATTATTATTATTATTCATTATTATATTATTATTATTATGATTATTATTATTTAATGTATCTAAATTATTGGAGTAAACAATCTCTGTATCCTAAAAGAATTTTCTTTTTCTTAACTCTTTCCTTTCCATTTTTTTCTATGGTGAGGTTAATATAACATAACGTATCGCCGCATAAAAACATTCGTAAATCGTATACCTGGGGCGAAATATTGTTGTTTCGGCTGTCAATTTCAAAACAAAATTCGGGACAGCACGTTTCCAAATGTTTCATCAAATCAAAATTTTCACTTTTCTTAGTAGTAACCGCGAAGCATAAAAAGGCGCATTCGCGATAACCTAACATTTGATTCCAAATGGCTTGTGGAAAAATACGGATATTAAAGAAGATCAAGTTTAAGATTCTATCGATATATATTAAATTTCAAATGTGCGTGAATATTTAGGTGAGTATAAGACAATTGTATCGTAACTCACATGTTCTTTAGAAGTATCTCTATAGCCTATGTTAATATGTTGCGCGAAAGTATATTATGTGCTGTTAGAAAGTTTATTATTAAAGAATAGTTTCAAATATTATTTCTAGTTTTATACTTGTGGAATACGTGAGTTTTTCACGCCACCTAAATCGAATAATATGTTTTTTCAGTAAAACATAGTTTTTGGGTATCGTTTACTAGTGTCATTTAAAAACGAGACTTTCTTAGAGTGTGTTATATAAAATAATATTTCTCATCTCTTTTTTTTACACTTTTTTGTGCTATTCTTAATTTGGAATAAGAATATATTAATAATGAAATACATTTATTATTGTTCCAAATGAGCCACAGAAAATAATATTCACCGAGTTTTAAAAACTCAATTTTTAGATTATATATTATCACCTTGAGGAGAAGTAATTTCAATGTTGAAAAGTTTAGGGAAAACATCGTCACCTTTATAGGATGTGGTTTCTGGACAAATTTGTAATGTGACATTGTAAAGAAGAAAGATAAGCGTGTTCGATATTGAAGTTATAATTTTTTATTAAACAGGTTTTCACAACTAATGGAATATTTGGAGCCCAAATTATCATTTTCAAATATTTTTTCATTTATATAAATAACTGTTCCATTTTTTGACCTTATATAAACAAATTTCATGATCTTTTCTCTCTCCTTTTATTGCTGAGCTATTTTTTGAAATTTTAGGCATGTAATTGAATACTATTTCCACATTCTCTTTTGTTCCTCCAAGTCGTACTGGAAAATCCAATGGTTTCAGAAATCCAATTTTAAGATTTACGAACATAATTTTAAAGTATTAGGCAACAATATTGTACAGGAGAAATCGTACTTTTTAAGATACTTTTAACTCTATGTATTTGCGTGAAAATATTTGATGATTTGGCGTGTAATATATCTCGAATTATAAAATGTGTTTTATTTAAAACAGGGTTCTTCACAGCTAATGAATATTTGGTTAATAAAAACAAATATTGCTCAAGAAAGATTTATATCATATTAAAAACGTCAATATAAGACACTTAAAACTAATAAATACATTTTTCTGCTTTTTGAAATTTCAATGAAACACATTAATAATACTAATTCTAATTCTAATTCTTATTCTAATGCTAGAAAATAAATGTCCTGTTAATATTGAAATTTTACACTATAGACACCACATACTTATTTAAGGATTCAGTACACAAATAATGTTTTATATGCTTGAATTAATGATACAAATAATAGTCAAGTCAAATATTTAATAAGAGAGTTCTAACTTTAAGATAATATGAGTATAATATTAGTAGTGATAATAAAATTAAGAAGGTATATTGTCAGTAACTGTATTGAGAAGAAGATAAATTCTTTTTTATTGACTTCAAATCATCAAAGCACTTATCGTTTTTAAACGAATTAGCAAAGCACAGGTTTGCATCAATGATACTCGGTAAATGAAATAATAGAGCTTTTATAAGATTGATACGCTATTAAAAACAAATATTAAGAGAATATTATAAATTATCCCGTTCATATGTTATTTAATAACAGCTCGGCTAAAACTATTATAAAGTTTACTGTTTTCTGGGCCTCTTCTATAGTAGTGAAAGATTCTGGGCATATTGTCAAGTGGATACAGATAACAAACATTATTTTTTCATTAATTCTGTTTCGATAGCACAATTAGAATGCTGTAAAACATAGACTAGTTTCTCACACTATTCAATTTAAGATTACTGTAGATTACATTAATTTCATTAAATATGATTATGAACTATATTAGGGTGAAAAGAATTGGTGTGTGTTAATCCCTTCTTAAGAGTTCAGCTGTTTGAAATGTATAAAAATATATAGAATAAACAAAACGTAATTTTATAGAATAGAGTTGATGTTTCGAATATTTGGTATATAATTTCATGAATATATTACTTGCGTTTCACCAATAAACATATATGCATAACTTAATTTAATTAATGGTTTAATATTTAAATAACTAGTAAATTAGAAAAACTCTTCTCTATATTATAAATATTAAATATCAATTTCAATTTAAAGACATACATAATAACTATTATATAAATATTTACTTTCTTCTGGACTTTTTTGAAAATTGCTTTCAAATGCAACAGCATTATTCATTTCATTTTTAAATGAATAACCGGTAAAACTCAATTTAGATTTAATTAATAAAAAACGTATTCATAATTAATATGTTAGAAATTTAGGAAAATTACCGTACTTTTATTAAAAGAGTTTAATTTGTATAATTGTGAAACTTTTAAGGAAAAAGCGTAATTTTAGTAGATAGTAGTTAAAATTTTTATTAAAACAGGTTTTTCACAACTAATGGAAATAATTTTTAGTATATAATAATATTAATAAAATTATTTATATAGAAATGGATATAGACATTTTTTAGGGACATCCTAAAAACTTTATAAATTTACTTTTCTGCTTTTTATGAATATTGATTTCAATGAAAAACACGACTTATTTTTCAAATTGCCTGAAAAATTATACCTGTTACAATACTCAATTTTTAGGAATTACCTAAATAATTTTTTAAATAATGTTGAATATATAGGTAAATACGTTATACTTTTTTAGAGTTCTAAATTTATAACAAAGTTTAGAAATATTATAAAGGACTTCCGTAGTATTTTAGAAGTTAAATATTATTTTTATTAATAATAATCAGTTTATTAACAAACTAATGAAATACTTTGGTTTATATAATAAAAAAATATTGGAGTAATTTTCTATTAAAATAAAGTCATGACTTTATGAGCATACTAAAATCTAATTAATAATTTCGAGCTTTTCTGGTTATTTTTGAAATTGCATTATTCAGTATGAAACACATATATTTTCAATGCTGAAAAATAACGTTTAAAACTAATTTTTAAGATATTAACAAATATAATTTCAACTGTTGAAATTTAGGAAAATAATCTGATTAGGTTACTTGTTAAGCGGTTTCTAATTTATGTATTATGGGAAAATTTAATAGCAATTATAAAGCGGTAATTTTTAAGATGAGATTGAAAAATTTTTTATTTAATAATTTGCATGATTTGTCACACTAAACTTAATTAAATAATTTTTTTAAGTATATAAAAAAAATTTTTGAAATTTATTGAAAAACGCCATAACTTTAAGAACACGTAATAAAAAATCTATATAAATTCTCGTTTATCTGCTTTTTGAAATTGGCATATATATTTTATCAGCGGTAATACACTATTATATTTTTCAAAAATGCTAAAATAACCGTTAAAAACTCAATTTTCGGAAAGTTTTTAAAATAATTTCAAATGTTCTACAATTTATAGGAAGCCTTTGATTTTCTTTTGATATTCACTGGAACAAATTTATGTATGTAAAATTATATATTGAAAATCGTAATTTTAAAGGTTTATATTTATTTATTTATTAAAACAGGTTTTTCCAACTAATTGAAGTTATCAAAGTTGTTTAAAAACAGTATAAAAGCTAAAAGAATAAGGATAATATCATATAAGTCAATCCAGACTAAATCGTCTCAAAATCTATTTAATATAAATTGAGTATAACAAAGTGTATATGATAGAGATACTAGTGTGATTGTTGAGAAGAAAAACATCAGTAGTGTGTGTGTGTTGAATGCTAGAATATAGAATCCGTTTTTTTGTATCACGACATTTTATTAAAAAACTCAATTATTAAGATTTTTAACATCAATAATAATGGATTATAAAATGCATATAGAATATTCTTAGGTAAGGTAATGCGCGTAGTCTTTTAGAAGGATTTCTAAATATTGATATAGTGTGAAATCTATAAGGAAATAAATCGTAATTTATAAGACAATACAGATTTATCATCTATTGAAAAGGTTTTCCTTACCATAAGCATGAAAATATAGCCTATCAAATCAAATAATATTTTAAATTTTCTTATTAATATATTTACAAATTTAAAGTTACTTGAAAATCTGTATTTAATAAATTCCTTTTCCTTGTCTATTTTTTGAAATTGTGTTTCAATGAAACACATTATTTTTTTGCAATGCTAGAAATCAGTTTAAAATATACTTCAATTTAAGTATTACCTTATTTTCAAAAATGTTGAAATTTTAGAAAAAATCGTTATACTTTTTATGAATTATCCTAAATTTATTAGTATTAGTGGAGTTGAAAAATTTTAATGAAAATGACTAGTTAATTTTAGTGAATTAATAATAATTTTTTATTATAAAATATAAGCTTTCTCACAATCTAAATGAAATATTTTGGTATTATATATTCACAATATTTTGAAATATATTGAAAACGTTTACAATTTCAAAGCAAAAAAACTAAAACTATTAATAATTTACTTTTTTCTGCTTTTATGAAATTGCTAATTTAATGAAACTACCATATATATTATTCAATATGCTGCAAATAATACCGTTATATAACTGAATTTGAAGATCGAACAAATAATTGAAATTAATCTTGAAATTTTGGGGAGAAAAAAACATTTAAGAGTTCTAATTTGTAATGTGAAAATTAATGAAAAAAATGACAGTAAATTAGAAATATAATAATATATAATAATGTTAAAAAAATTTTTTATTAATTAAATAACGAGGTATTACACAACTTAATAGAAATTAAATTTGAGAGTTAATATAAATAAACAATAATAATAATATAATATATATAATGAAAAATAATATAGTGCATATATAAAAAACGCATATTTTTAAATGAGAGAACACCTAATAATAGCAAGAGATAAATAAATTTAAAAATTAAATCTTTTTGCTTTTTGATAATAAATAGTTTTTTCATTAGAAAACAAATCAAATATTTTATTATATATTTACAATACCATATTTTACAATAACTTAATTAATTTTTACAAGTCGCTTAACAAGTTAATCACAACAAAACAAAACTTTAGTTTTACAATAATATATAAGTAAAATAATACAGTAACATCTTATTAAGAGTTATATAATTTATTTAGAGTATAAATAGTTGAAATACTATATAAAGTAAAAAACGTAATTTTGAAAGTTAATTTTTCTTTATATTAAAAAATCAGAAGTTTTATTCACAAATCAACTATAGAATAATAATATTTGGATAAAAATAATAATCTAAAATAAACAATATAATTATAATAATAAAATATTTTACTATTAAAAAACGACAATTTAAGCACACATCTATACATAATTTAATTAATATTCTTATTACTGAGTGTCTAATTTTATTATGAATAATAGCATTATATTATCAATGTAAAACAATCATAAAAAATTATTTTTTTATAATCTTCATGAAAAATAATCCATTTTTTTTTATGAATAACCATTATATAATCAAGAGTTGTGCCAATAAAAATATTATCACAATAATGAAATTGAAATTTTTAAGAAAATAAATCGTCACTATTATTTAATGATATCAATAAATTTGATATAATGTGAATAATTTAAAGAGAAAAAAGACGAGTAATTTATTTAAAAGTGATTTAAAAATATTTTATTATTATTAAATAATAACAATATTATTTACAAAAATTAATGATAATAGATAAATATATTATTAGTGGAATCAATAATAATAAAAAAAAGTTATTAGAAAACTTTTATTTATTAAAAAATAAAAATAATAATTAGAATATCATACATACAAAGAAATACATAAAGAAGAATATTTTGCAATAAATTACTGACATATTTCTGATTTTCTTGAAATCATTGCATTTCAAAATGCAACAATATAATTTTTTCAATAAAATATGCTCTGAAAAATTACATACAGTGATAATAAATAATAAACATTCAATTATTTAAAGCATTACAAATAATAATAATACTAAAATAATGAATAACAATAAAATTAATTTTTAAAAAATCGTTGAAATTAAGGAAAATTTTTTACTGGCTTTATTGAGTTTTAAAGGTGTATATGGATAGAATATTTAAGCAACATACGATTTATTTAAAGTATAAGTTTAAAATTTTATTTATTTAAACATAGAGTATTTTCACAACTAATTAAGTAAACTAATGGGTATGATTAAAAACACAATACTTTGAATAATTTTATTTAAAAACGTCATATTTAAGACATCCAACAATTATATATAAAATTCTCTTTTCTGACTTTTTTGAAAAATTATAGCATTATCAATGAAATAACTATTATTATTTTCAATGCTTGAAAAACCGTGAGTTAAATATAATTGCAGTATTTGAGTTACCTAATTAATATTCAAAATGTTGAAAGTATAGGTATATTTTAGATTTAAAAAATGGATTTCTAAATATTCATACATTAGAAATAAACTTAATTTGAAGTTATAATTTTTTTTATTAAAACAGGTTTTCGCTCACCACATCGTATGATATATATATTGTGAGATGAATAAACAAATATTGGCTAATTTATCATATATGAAAACGTCATTGTAAGTACATTCACTAATAATAACTATTAATTAAGTTTACTTTTCTGGCTTTTTGGTTTGAAACTTGTACATTTCAATGATATAACATATATACATTATTTGTTATTCAATATGCTAGAAATAACTATATCTGAGTGAGTAAGGACTCTCATATTTTAAGATTTAACATATATATTCTTTTGACTATTTGTATGAAATAAATTTAGGTAAAATAATCGTACTTTAAAACATTGTAAATATGTTAATTGTATTGATAATTTAGATCAACGTGATTACACTTGATACAGTTGAATAAATTTTAGACACTGATCTTAATTTATATATTTAGGCTTTCTACAGAATTAATTGCATGTATTTTGGTATAGTAAAAATTAATGAAAGTTTCATATAAAATAACGTTCATAATAATTTAAGATAACTATTAAAAGCTAGTTAATATATAATTTACTATTCATCTGCTTGTGTTGAAATTTGCAAGTATTAATCAGAATAATGAAAGACAATATAATACATTATATAATTTATCATTATTTTTTTCTAAAAAATGCTGAAAATATTCAAATTTAAAATAAACATTTAATTTTTTAAGTATATTTAGTGTAAATATATTAGAAATATGTTAGAAACATATTAGGTAAAATCGTTACTATTTTAAAGAGTTCTAACAAATTTATTGATTATTTCATGGAGATATTAAGATGATAAGGAGTTTGAATAGTTAAAGCAGTTTTAAATTTTTTATTAAACAGGCGGTATTCACAACTAGATTAAGAATTTTTGGTAATATAATTATAAGGAACTAATATTGCGATTTCACATTTAAAATAAAAAAGTTCAAATTTATGACACATAAAACTATAATTAATTTACTTTTCTGCTTTTTTGTTGAAATTGCATTTCAATTGAAACACATTATTTTTCAAGATGCGTAGATAATAAACTACCGTTAGTATAAATATAAACTTCAATTGTTTAAAGTGATTTGAACAAGATATAATTTGAGAGATGTTGAAGAATTAAGTGGATAAAATCTGTACTTTTTAAGAGTATCTAATATTTATTGGTAATATAGATCTGAAAATTGTGAGTGAAAGCGTAAATTTGTTAATATGAAAGTTAAGAGTTTTTCTTATTATAAAACAGGTTTTCATCAAATACTAATGGTAATATAGTTATTAGGTATAATATGAAATAACCATAATACATTCTTATTATGTGAAAGTTTTCTTATATATAAAAAAACCGTGCTAATATTCAAGACGACCTAACATCAAATTAATAATAAATTTTACTTTTTATCGCTTTTTGAAATCTGAGCATAGTTCAATAACACATTTTTATTTAAATATAGCCTGTAAAAATATAGGCTCAGTTAAAAACTCAGATTTTAAGATATTACAATATAGGTATTCATTAATGGATTGACAAGGTATGTTAGGAAACAAAACAGTGTCAATAGCCTTTTTAAGAGTTAGTGAAAATTTGTGTTGCTTTGCGTGTTTAATTTCTACTAAGAAAGTGCGTATAAGTTTTACGATATAGTTGAGTGATTTTTTCTATATAAATCATGGCTTCTCCACAAACTAATTTGAAATTTTTCTGTGTATATAAAATCATATATTTGACAGATTTAATTTAAAAATACGCAATTTACAGTATATCATACCATAAATACATTTAATATAAAATTGTATACTTTTTTGCTTTTTTGAAATTGCATTATAATGAAACATATATATATATATAGTATATAATATATAGTATATATACTGTGTATATTTGCACGTTTAATTTATTTTCAAAATAACGGAAATTATTTTAACCAATAAGAACAATTATAAAATCATTATGGAAATATAAATTGCCGATTATCTTTAATTAAATTTTTTTATAAATTCTCTTTAGTTAGTAAGTGATTATAATTTGATTAAAAATAAATTTAAGGTGGAAAGCGTATTTTGAAGTTAAATTTTTTTTATTAAAATACGGTTTTTCACAACTAAATAATATAATGAAATATTTAGGTATATATAATATAACAAATAATTTTGAATATTTCATCTATAAAGACGTTCCATTTATGACACTCGTAATAAATTAAAATAAATAGCAGTTCCTTTTCTGCTTATTTAAATAGCATTTTCATGAAACTACAATTTAATTTTTTTTCAAATGCTGAAAATACCGTTAAAAACTCATTTTAAGATTTACATCGAATATTAAATTTCATAATGTTTGAAATTTAGGAAATAAATCGTACACTTTTATAGAGTTTATATATTTGTTAAAATGTGAAAATCTTAAGCAAAATATCGTAAATTTAGATAAGTTTAATAATTTATTTTAATTAAATAACAGTGTTATTAACAAACTCATAGAAATAATTTATAGTTATATATAAATAAATACAATTATTAACATTTCATTTAAAAAAAGTAAAGTTATATAAGACATATAATGCCTATACTATTATAATATTCTGAATTTTTTTCTGGAGTTTTTTGAAATCATTTTGCAATTTACATAAAATGAGAACAAGTATATATAGTATATTAGGTAGGGACTTATATTATAATATATATAATTTTATTTTTACATAAAACTAGCTGTAAAATACGTTAATAAAACTCAATTTTTTTAAGATTTAACAAATATTTAAATAAGTGTTAGAATTGTAAGGGAAGTTAAATCGGGTATTATTAAAAGTTATCTTATATATATATAATTATTGTATAATATATGTGTTATGGATAATAGCGAAATTTGAATTTAATATTATTTATCTCACCAGAACTATTAGATAAATTATTTTTATTAATAAGTGGTTTGTTTCACAAATTACTGCTAAATTTTTTTTTGTGTATATATAAATATCAATCTCTCCTCTTTCTATTAACTCAAAGGCCTATTAGATGTCTATATTTATAATAGTATACACATTATAATATTATTATATATATATATATATATATATATATAGCTCAAATATATAAGAAAAATAAACAAAAAATAAATTAATTTTCATTTTTTCTGCTTTTTGAAATATGCTAATTTCAATGCAACACTTATTTTTTCAATATGCTATAAAGTCAGCTTTTGGCGATGATCAGTTTGACGAATCAGTTTTTAGCTATAAATATATTTCATATTATGTTTGAAAATAATTTAAGTAAAAATAATAGACTCTTATATGTAAGTTCTATAAATTTTTTTGGTAATATGTGAAATAATATTAAATTTAAAAGTCTATTTTTTTAGATATGTTTATAAAATTTTTTATTAAATCAAGTTTTCACAACTAATGACTATGAATATATTATGGTATTAATAAATAAACTAATAATTGAAGTATATTTCTAGAGACTAAACGATCACACTCACATCGCAAGGAGACACAATCGTCTAATTTTCAACTTTTGTTAATTTTCATCGCATTTTTTCACACAGCTTTTTGGGAAAAGTAGTCTATTTTTAAGATGAATATACATTTTCTCTCTTTCATATGCCTGAACATACAGTCTATAAATATAGACCTCATTTAGATTTAAACAATATTTTAAATGTTGAAATTTAGGAAAATCGTAACTTTTACGGATGTTCTAAATTTTGTAATGAATTCGAGTGAAATTTAGAAAGCGTGATAATTTTACGAGAAGAAGTGTGAATATATATGATCATATAGTTTAAATATAGGGGGATATGTGTCAACTCATATCGTAGGTTTGATAATATGGTGGTCTTGATATAGAAGGTAGATAATAATTTATTAAGGTGATCGAAATAATGTCGGAATATATCTATATATAATACGTATATTTTAAGTATCACTATCGCTTTATAAACTATTATATTTACCAATTATTTCCTTGTTTACTGTTTTTTGAGAGTAATAGCATTTCACAATGAAGCATTCAGGTATTTAGTTTCATAAATGAATTTTCTCAACCTTGAAACATCATCAATATGGTTTAAAAAACTTCAGATTCTTAAATGAATTAACCAATGGTACTCGCGTGAAAAAATCAATTCAATGTTGAAATTTAGGGAAAAATGTACTTTTAAGATCTTCTAAAATTTGTATTGGTGTGATACAAATTTAATGAAAAATAGGCGATCAATTTTAGGATAAGTTAAAAATTTTTTAGTTAAAAGTCAGGTTGTCATATTCACAAACTAATGAAATAATTTGGTATAAAAACAATATTCGAAATTTCATTAAAAAAGTTCAATTTAAGACCCTAAAACTATTACTAAAATTATACTTTTCTTGTGTTTCTCTTTTTTGATAAATGCATTTTCAATGAAACAATTATTTTTAGCTTCTAATGGTAGTGTAAAATTACTCCTGTTAAATATACACTTTCAATTATTTAAGATTTAACAATATGCTTCCAGTATTTTCTATTTCTCCAAAACTTCAATGTTAACTTAAATATATTTCATATATAGAATTGTAATTAATTCATAGAGTTGAAATTAACGTTACCTTTTGTATAATAGTAGTGTACTAACTTTTGTAATTAAGTGAAAATATATATAAGAAAAAAGCGTTTTATTGTGAGTATAGTTAAATCAATTTTATTTTAAAATTAAAACAGGTTTGTTCACAACTGAAATGAAGTACTACTCTCTTGGGATGATTGGGTTT
The DNA here is from genome assembly GCA_015478945.1 of Trachelipus rathkii. NCBI lineage: Eukaryota > Metazoa > Arthropoda > Malacostraca > Isopoda > Trachelipodidae > Trachelipus > Trachelipus rathkii. The sequence goes on from JABUQX010032192.1 coordinate 16,699, forward strand.
AAGAACAGAATATTGGAAATTTTCATTAAAAAACGTCAATTTAAGACACTAAAACTTACATTAAATAATCTATTACTTTTCTGCCTTTTGATAATTGGCTTTCATAATGAGCACATGTGATAGGTTTGGTTTCAAATGGCTCAACAATATCGTAAGTTAAAACTCAATTTTAAGATATTAACCAATAATTTCAAATGTTAAATTTACGGAAATCGTGACCTTTAAGAGTTTCCTAATTGTAATGTGAAATCTCGTGAAAGTGTGGAAAAACGGAGAGTGTGTAGATGTATTTTGTAGAAGTTCAATTTTTTTTTTTTTTATTAACACGTTTTTTACACACTCAACATATATGAATTATATTTGTTATCATAAAATCTCAAATTATTAAAAATTTTCTATATATTTGTATAAAAAGGTCAATTTAAGACCCCTAAAACTTATTAATAAATTCACTTTTTGCTTTTTAAAATTGCATTAAGCATATCTAAATGAAACAAAATTATTTTTTCAAATGCTGCTGAAAATACCGTTAAAACATATTTATAAATGTTAAATACAAAAATAGTTGTTCAAAGAGTTATTTGAAGTCTGGCATAATAAATCTTTTAAGGGTTCCAAAATTTGTAATGTGACATTAAGAAAAAGCGTACCAAATATTTTAGATAGTAACATAATCTTATTATATTTAACAGGTTTTTCACACATATATCTGAAATAGTTGAGTATAGTAACTACAATCAAATCATTAGATAATTTAATACATTACAATAACTGTCAATCTACTTAAGACACCTAACTATTATTAAATTCGCTTTTTACTGATTTTTGATAAATTGCATTTCAATTGAGAAACACTTTAATTTATTATTCATAAATATAGGCTTATATACGTGAAAATCACCGTAAAAAACTCAATATTTTAAAAAGCTCACATTTATATTATCAATAACTTGCCCCAATTCTTGTTGATAATTAAGAGAGAAAATGATACTTGTCCAGTAAGTTTAAATATTATTATGTTAAATGTTATGTCTAAGCAGCTAATTCCTTATTAGTAAGTTAAAATAATAAATAAGTTTTTTTATTTATATACAGGTTTTCACAACATGAAAATTTGGTATATAAAATATGACAAAAAATTAATAATTATCATTAAATAATACGTCAATTTAATAGAACACTATACAAATTAATTAAATATACTCTATTATTCTGCTTTGAAATTGACATATTTCATGAAAAACATTATTTTTTATCAAATGCATTGAAACTACCGTGTTTTAAAATATTCAATAGATGATTTTTAACTGCAAATGTATTTTACAATTAAATAAATTTGTACTTGAAATTTAGGAAAAAATCGTAATTTTAAGAAGTTCTATCATATTTGTAAATTGTGAAATGTATATAATGCTAAATACCACTTAGATAAAGTTATATAAGATTATATATTTTATTAAACAAGGTTTTCACAACTAATTTATATATATATATATTGGTATATATAAAATGAATACAAAATTATATTGAAAATTTCATTAAATAAACGTCAAAATTTAAGACTCACACTTAAAACTATTAAATCAAATTTACTTTTCTGCTTTTTGAAATGCATTTTACAATGAAACATATAGGGTATTAACTATATATACAATTTATTTTAATAGAAAAATGCTGAAAATTAAATCACTAGTTAGAATAACTCAATATTTTTTATATATAGAATTTAAAAATAATTTCAAATTGTTGAAATTTAGGAAATAATCGTACTTTTCAGAGTTCTAAATTTGTAATTGTGAAATTAAGAAAAGCGTAATTTTAGAAGTTTAAAATTTTTTTTATTAAAACAGGCTTTCACAATAATGAAATATTCGGTGCTACGAAGCAAATATAAAGAGAAATATTTCACTTTAAAAAACGTCATATATTAAACATCACTTATTATATATAAAACTATTAATAAAGTTACTTTTCTTCTATTGGATAAGTTTGTTATTCAATGAAACACATTTTTCTTTCAAAATGCTGAAATTACCACGTGAGTTAAAAAACTCAATTTTTAAAGATTTAAACAAATAATTTGAATGTTGAAATTTAGGAAAATCGTCTTTTAAGAGTTCTAAAATTTTAGATAATGTGAATTAATTAATAATAAAGCTGGCTACGAACAATTTAATGGGACTTATAGAAGATTCATATTTTCTTATAATTCAACTCAGCCTCTATTTTACAATCTATGATCCGAAATATTTGATATTAAGAGCAAATATAAAATTTTCATATAAAAAAAAAAGTCAATTTAGACACCTAAAACTATTATAAATTTTACTTTTTGGCTTTTTTTGAAATTGCATTTCAAGTGAAACATTATTTCTATTCAAAGCTGAGAGATAATGAAATCTCTGTGTGATGAAACTTTATTTATGAATTTGATAATACACATATTTAAATTTCTCTTATATCAATTGTTAATTAGGAAAAGATTCCGTATGTACTTTTAAGCAGATTCTAGAATTTGGGTAATGTGAAAAGTGGTAAAAATGTGAGAATGATGAGTGCAGTAATGTGAGAGAGAAGAAGGTAGAGTAGTAAATGAACTGAAATGTGAAATGAATGGTGTGATCCAACAATCGTGAGTGAAATTATTTGGTATATAAAAACAATATTCGAGTGTGTGTAGAGAAAATACGATACAACTGTGCAGACACACTTGTATGAGAGAATTAATGAAATGTGGTTGTTCTAGCTTCTTTTCGTGAAGTTGGGGAGTTTTCAATAGAACTAATAGATAATCTTGTTCAACCTATAGCTGAAAATACGAAAAGTTAAAAATATCGAGTGTTTAGTGAGATATATAACACGTGGTTTAGAATAATATTCAAAAAATGTGGATGGTGTGTTAGGCGAGAGAGAAAGATTGACGTTACTTTTAAGAGTTCTAAATTTGTAATTGGAATAAAATTTATAGAGGTATAGGCGGGATATATATAAAGTAAGTTATAGATTTTTTTTATTTAAAATCAGAGACTTTCAAACAACTAAATAAATACCGAATAACAATAATCTTAGTCTTTCTGATACAAATATATTGAAATTAACATTAACGGAAAAATAGGGTATCAGATAATATTTTCCGATAATTTTATAAAGTTTCTATTTTTCTGCCCTATTACTCCTGAATTGTAACTTTTATTAAATAATTTTTACTTTTCATATGTTAGTTTATAATATACTTTTTCTTTTAACCGATAATAACAATTTATACTATATGTTATACTATATAATATAATTATATATTTCTTTTTTTTCACAAAAATGCTCGGCACCATACCGTGAGTTTAAAAATCCTACCATTTTAATGATTTATTACTATAAAAATAATTTAAAAATTGGAGATTTAGGAAAAATCGAACTTTTAAAAAGCTCCATAATATACATGTATCATAGTGACAGTATTTATAAGATAAAATTTGAGTAATTATGATAAAACAGCATAGTTAATAATTTTTTTTATAAAAATAAAGGTTTTATATAACAACTTAAATGAAATATTTATGGTATATTAGTATAATAAAATAAATATTGACTAATTTATTAAAAAGTCAATATTAAGACATATATATATATTAATATATATATATATAGTATTATATATATATACCTTAATACACCTCTTATATAAATAATAATATCATCGCTATTTTTCTGCTTATCTATATAAAATGCTAGTGTTCATGAAACAAATTTAGATTTTTTCAAAATGCTGAAAAACCCTGGTTTATAATAGAACTCTAGTTTTTAGTTTATAAGCTCATATAAATAATTTCAAATGTTGAAATTTTAGGAAACACAGTCAGGCTCACTTTTCGAAGTATTCTTAAATTTGTATAATAGTGAAAATTTAAAAAGAGCGTAATTTTAGAAGACCTAGTATTAAAAATTTTTAATAATTAAAAACATTGAGTTTTTCAACAACGTAATAGTAAGAATTTTGTATAATTATAAGACCCAAATATTGTTAAGGTTTTTTCATAAATATATAACGTTTCTAATTTTAGAGACCTAGAAACTATTAAATTAAAATTTTATACTATATTTAGCTTTTATGGAAGAGCATATATATCTATAGTGGCAAATCATTATTTTGTGTGCAAGATTGCTGACGATTGAGAGAATTAATATACAGCTATATTTTAGTATATTTAACAATAATATACAAATATATGAAATTTGTGGAAGAATATAATCTTTAGAGTTCTAAAATTGTGGTATATAGATGAAAATTTAAGAAAAGAGTAACTTTTAGGAAAGTTATTAGAGATTTTTGATGATATGGAAACCTGGTTTTGGTCAATAACGCAATTAGAATGTTCAAGTCCAGGTGTACTGTACTCTAACTAATCCAAATTAACAAACTTATTTGATCTAAGCCTGTTTCGAATTAAAATTATTTATGTCAATTTAAGAACCTAAAACTATTAGTAATTCACTTCTCTGCTTTTTGAAATTGACATATTTAATAAAAACCAACATTAAAAATTTTTTTGCAAATAGTAGAGTTAAAAATAAAAGAGTAAATGAAAGATAATTATTAGAAGATTACAACATAATTTAAAAATGAGTAGATAATTATAAGTGGAGAATAAATATATGTAATTTTAAGGTTTTAAAATATTGTGTGATAAATTTAAGCGAAATAATCGTTAATTTTAATATGAAGTATATATTTATTTTTTTTCATTAATAAACTCAATAATGCAAAGCTATTACAAGCATATTTGGTATATTATGAGAAGAAATACATATCAGCTCTGATAATTTCATTTAAAAAACGTCTCAGTGTGGTAAGAAAACAACTCTAAAAGATAATTTCAAGTGAACTTATAATCTTTTAGTCTCTTTATAGAATTTGTGGTGAGCTTATCAATGAACCTCACATTTATTTTTTTGGTTTGTCATAAATGTTCACTAGCTCAGGTTGATCAAAAAGTCATATTTTATAGAAATTCACAAAAATATTTTTATCACAAAATGATATATATAATAAATTTCTGTAACTTATACTGTTCTCATGAAAGTTAGTGAAACTTGTAATTGTGAATAATTTAATAGAAAAAAAGCTGGTATAATTTTGAAAAAGTTTAATACATAGTTTCTTAAATCTACATATTAATAAACAGGTTTTCACAAACTAATGAAATATTTGGTATATAAAAACAAATATTGAAATTTCATTAAAAAACGTCAAATTTAGAACACCTAAAACTATGAATAATTTTACGTTTCAGCTTTCTGAAAGTGCATTTTATGAATAGAAATTATCTTTTTCAAACGCTTTAATAAATGTTTATCGTATCATTTTTTTATCATAACTATGTTATATTTTAAGATGTAGTATAAGTAATACTTGAAATAATAATGTTGAACAATTAAGTAAAAGTGTGAGTGAAAATCGTACTTTTACGATCTTAGTTCTCACATATAATATTTGTAATATGTGTAACAATATGGATGCAACCTAACTTCGTCCTAGCATGCGATGTTGACTGCTATTATTAAATCTTTTTAAAGGTATGAGAGCCAACGTTTCTTAATGCTTTTTTCGTAGCAAAACGCTGAAATTCACTTTTCATAGATGGAATTATATAGTTGAGCTTCAATGGATCATATAACTGGGAGTAACAAATAATTTAGAATAAGTTTTTCAGAAGCTTTCCAGTGTCTTGACACTTGGTTTATGCACGAATCAACAGCATAACTAAGTTGCGGAACAAATGGGAAAGCAATCTTGCATGCATTAACTCATGACTTTAAAGTGATGTTCCATACTATAACCTTTCTCGGCGGATGTTCTGAAGGTAATTCTTTAACGTTATCATACACATGAAAATTTTTAATATTATATTATTACTTCCTATTTCTTATTGAGATAAAATTGTTGCATTTTAAGTATATACATTTTTTCAATGAAAAACACATTTATTATGTGTTCTTTTATAAGTTAATGCTAATTAGAACAATACCAGGTGTATTAATATGGTATTAAAACTTATAACAAAAAATTTTATTAAAACGTAGTTTTAATTAAATTACGTGTTAACATTCAATAACTAATTTTAATTGCACATGGAAATACAAATGTCAACCAATAAAGTTATGTAAAAATTTAATAAATCGCTTTTTTAAATGCTCAGCGGGCAAAGGCTGGGCACCGTTAGTGAGAAACGTTTATTAAACAGAATATCGTTCAAAACCTGTTTTAGAAAACATTTTAAGGCCTTAAATCGTGTGAAAAAAAAATACGGTTAACAAAGGATATATACTAAAATTTAACCGGCTTAATGCATTAAAAACAATTTTATGGTGGATTTGGGTATTCTGTAAGAATGTAACGGTGGAAAATTTAGATTATGAACGATGGCTTGTTTAAAATTTAAGGAAAGTTATAATTTTTGAATTTAAAAGCTTTTCACAAACTAACGAAAATGGATTACAAACGAACATGAGCAATAAAAAAAAACGTTCATAATTTTAAGTAACACCTAAACACCTGTGTTAATTAATTTATTCTCATATCTAATGCTATTTTTTTGAATAAGAATTTAGGCTAAATCCCATTTGAAAACACATTTATTTTTTTAAATTATCTGAATTCACATTACATAACTTTTTCGAGTTAAAAACTATCATATCTCTCTCGCAATATTACTCTGGACAATAAGAATTATACAACATTAGATAGATTTGAAATTTATAGAGCAAATAAACATCATGATATAAAAACTCTTATTAAGAGCTTCTAATAATAATATAATAATTAATAAAATTACTTGTTTAATGTAAAAATTATTATATAATAAGGAAAATAAGTCAAGTATAATTTTTTAAGAAAAGTATTAAATTATATATATTTAATAATTTAAACCAAAATCATACAAACAAGATATATTAATTAATTCATCAACCATTTCTCAACTCATTAAGAAATGAATAAATTATTTACATGAGATAAATGATAAAATAATCTTTATTAAAATCATCTTCGAAACTTTTGATTAAAACGTCAAATAAAATCACTGAAATACAATCTAATTAAATAATTATAAATTCCGTAGCATACACTCACTTATATCTGAGATCTTTGTAATTTAAATAATAGCATTTCAAATTTAGAAACAATATTTTCATATGTTCTTATAATATACTAATATAAGGCTTATAGTGACTAGAAAAGTTAACGTTAGACAAGAAATAATCTTTTTGCAATTTTGCTTGCCAAAAGAAGATAAGCTTATTCCAATAACGCGTAATTAAATTTATCCAAAAATGTTGAAATTTAGGAAAAAATCGGTACCTCTTATAGGAGTTTCTAAATTTTTAGTATATTAGAGTTCAAACTAATCTGTTATTTAGTACTTTAATCTTAAACTTTTGTAATAAATCTTTAATTAATAATTTAAAACAGGGTATTTTCAACAAACTAAGGTAATTTATTCGTATAATATATAAAGCTAATTAAATAGAAAATTTCAATCTCTCTCAAACAACAAATGCAATAACTTGTGCTTTTTTTTTTATAATTACACGCTTATTAAGCGCCTGACTTATATTTTTCATAGTACGAGCACGGAGGAGAAGCAACAGAAGCAGTCTGAATGTCTAATAATTTGATTTGTATATTTAGAGAATCCCCCGCAAAGATATAGTGAAGGAAATTATATTTGTGGAAACCTGGTATCCTTAAATAAAAAATTCATATATGTTAGCCTAGAGAGACATTAACAAGTCGACCCTCTTTTTTTCTAACATAATTTCTAGCCACAGTTCAACCTAACAGTTCATTAAAGATAAACTCTTTATAAAAAAGAAGTACGAAATTTATTATTCGCAGCAATAATTTTCAAAACATTCTATTGAAATTATTGGTAAAATCGTCAATTTCAAATTATGAGATTTTTTACAACCACAGGAGGTATTTTCAGTCTAAATTGAAAAAACAAAAATTATTTTGCTTATCATATTGAACAATCATGTTGACTATATGGTGTAAATAAGATAAAATAAATGAATACTCTCTATTATGCGGAGTTTTTAGGCTGCTCGTAGTTATATTGATCTACGTTTCTAAACTTCGAGTCAACGTATTATAATTCAACCGTTTCAGTAACGAATTAACAACACAATATTTGTTTTTTATATACCAATTATTTTTTTATATTAGTTGTGAAAACCTGTTTTAATAAAAAAATTTACTTCTAAATTACGCTTTTTCCTTAAATTTTAAGATGACTTATTTCTAAATTTCTTTTTACAGTAGCGAATGTTTTCCCTACAATATTTCACCCAATTTAGTAAATATCTTAGATTTGGGTAATCTTAAAATTGAGTTTTTTAACGGTATTTTCAGTTTCATGTGAAAAAATGATGTGTTTCATTGTAATGCCTCCTGTAAATTTTTTGTTGGAAAAAAAAAAAATAACCCCAAACGAGAGATATTATATGTCAATGGTATTCAAGCTCGACGAACAGAAACTTCGAACACTAAATACATGTAAATTACATTCTAATCACGAAAATATTTTATAAACTCGTAAATTAAAGTAAAACGGTTAACGGATGTATGGGAAATTTTATTAACTTTTAAGATCGGGTTGTCTATAACATTTGGCGCCAGAGATTTGATTTTTTTACATTCGACAAATATATTTCCAATTATTCTGTGTTTTATATTTAAGTTATTAAGTCATATAACTCTGTCATTTATTCTTGTTAAAAATATTATCTAACTCTAATATTTGAAACCCTTTATTCTCTTAAATGTTTCAGACATTACTAAAATTAAATGAGTGAACTTTAAAAGATAACGGAAATATTTCAATATATTTCCGCATAATTATTTTGTATATTTTTTATATTTGGGGAGTGTGTTCTTATATAATAATTTGAGGAGTTATTAACGGGTCATTAGTCATTTGAAAAATAATGTGTTTACATTTTGAAATGGCAATTTCAAAAGCAGAAGAAGAGATTTTTAATTGTTTAGGTGTCTTGAGTTCGTCTGACGTTTTTTAATGAAATTGCAATATTTGTTTTTATATACCTAAATATTTCATTAGTTTTGAAAACCTGTTTTAATAAAACAATTTAACTCCTAAAAATTACGCTTTTCCTCAAATTTTCACTCGATAACTCGTTAAAGTACGATTTTTCCTTCATTTCAACATTTGAAATTATGTTTAAATCTTAAAATTGAGATTTTTAACGGGTATTTTCAGCATTTGAAATAATGGTTTCATTGAAATGCATTTCAAAAGCAGAAAAGTAAATTTTATTATAGTTTTAGGTGTCTTAAATGACGTTTTTTTAAATGAAATTCAATATTTGTTTTTATATACCAAATATTTCATTAGTTGTGAAAACCTGTTTTAATAAAAAATTATAATTTCTAAATTTATTACGCTTTTTCTTTAAATTTTCACATTACAATTTCAGAACTCTTAAAAAGTTTTACGCCCTTTTTCTAAAATTTCAACATTTGAAATTATTTGGTGACCGTCTTTAAAATTTGACTTTTCTAACGGTTTTTTTTCATGCATTTCTGGAAGATAAATAATTATGTTTTATTTACAATTGAGAATGGCATTTAAGAAAGAGAACCTTGAAAATGTTACAATATGTAGTTTATAGTTTTTGAGATAGATACTAATTTGTGAATGTTTTGCTTATATATGTAAAGTGTGTTATATATTTTTGTTTTAATTATTGAGTTTACACCCACAATATTTTATTTTAGATTTGAGATAAACTGTTTTTAATAAAAATTATTTAATAACTTTGTGTTAAAATTACGCTTTTTGCTTAAATTTTCAACATATACAAATTCTGAATGTAGTACTGTTATAATTTAATCATGATATTTATCAACATTCGAAATTATTTGATGAGGAGTTGAAACTTTATAAATCAGACTCTTATTAAAACACTGTATATTATTACGCTAAGCATATTCATAATAAAATAATGATGTATATTGAAATCAATTTCAAAAGCAGAAAAGTGAATTTATTAAATAAGTGTTATTTACGTGTGCTCTATAATATATATGACGTGTTAATTTTGTTATGAATATATTTGTATCCATATTGCTTGTGTTATTCTAAATAATACCTAAATAAATATCTCCATTTATAATGTTTGTAGAAAGAAGCTCATTGTTATATACATAAAAAATAGAGCTTATATTAAACTTCTAAAACTCTTTACAACTTATTTTCTAGAAATTATTTATTAACAGTATTGCGAAATTAGAATATATAAAGCTTGATATATTTATCCTAAATTTCAACATTTGAAATAATTTGTGTAAATACTTTAAAATTGAGAGTATTTATAATAACACAGTGGGTAATTTGTCACATGCATTAATATTGATGATCTTTGTGTAATTGAAAAATTGCAATTTTCAAAAAAAGCAAAATAGTAAAGTTTATTTACAATAAGTTTTTAGAGGATGTACAAATAAATAATTAAGTGTTGTTTTGTTTGTAATCAAACATATATCTGAATTCCAATATTTATGTTTTTTATTTAGCATAATTCTTAATTGATCTACACTGTTAATCCACAGACATGACTTCAATAAAAAAATTTAACTTCTAAAATATCGCTTTTTCTTAAATAATGTTTCATAACATATTAAAATTTTTAAGAACTACTTATAAACGTTTTATTCACTCTGATTAATTAGAAAATATATATTCGTCCAGAACGTTATGTAGCAAAAGAAAATTTAATTTTGGTAAATCACTTTTAATTATTAAGGAATACTGCTATCTGAAAAAATATCAAAAGTTGTGCTCAAATATATCTAATATATGTATTATTCTCCAATTGAAAAGTGTGTTTTATTATCAAAATATAAGACGAAAAGCTAATTTTTCTTTAATAGTTTTAGGTGTTCTATAAGTGTGACGTCCTTTTAATGAAATACAGATTCATATATTTGTTGTTATTAGTATACAACACTATGTCTCATAATAGTTCTAGATAATAAACCTGTTTTTATATAACTAATAAGAGTTATAATTCTACACTTTACTGTACACTTCTTCCTTAAATTTTCATCATTATACTAAATAAGTTTAAAGTGAAGACTCTTAAACCTCGACTTGTCCTAGTATGAGGTAGAGATTTGAGAGTTTTAGTATAATCTTTCAACAATAATAGATATTGTTTTTTTTATAAACATAAGCACAATTTGTAATAATAATAATAATATATAGGTGTTTTCATTGAATATAATAGCAATTTTATATCTCAAAAGCAGAAAATTACTTATTGAGTTAATTAAAAGCTTTTATGTGTGAGAGTGTCTAAAAGGTGTTTTCATTTATTTTTTGATTAATAATTTTCTTCTGATATATCTGTTATTTTAAAAGCCATAGAACAAATATTCGCATTATTAGCTGTGGTGAGCTAAGCTTGTTATTTAAAATAAAATTAAAATATTTAATTAATATTATTATTAATATATTTACGTAAAGAACTTAATTACGTTCAAAAATTCGCGATAATCTCTACAAATATATAGGTATATACTCTTAAAAGATATAGTTAAATATTTCTACACTTATAAATATATTCAAACAATTATTAAAAATGTGTGTGGAAATGTTTTGTAAAAATTTGTGTGTGATAAATTGTGATAATCTGAGTTATTAATTCATTTGGAGGCGATACATTAATCTATATAAAATACAAGTAAGCAGGAGACAAGAGGCAATGGGGGAGAAAGTGACAAGTAATAAGAGAACTGATAAAAGAGAAATGTGAGAGAAAAAGGGTGTTCTTGTAGACATTTGCCGTGTGTGTTTATAATTTGTGACCTTATAATCAATATTTGTTATTTATTATATATTCCAAATATATTTCATTTAGATCATAGTGAAATATCTCTGTTCTTATTAATAATCAAATAATATATATATGAAATATATTTTTCTAGCGAATTAAGAGTTTTATTTTCTTCAATTTCAACATAAATATTGTTAAAACTCTAATAATAAATATAGTCGTATTTTTTTTTTCACTTTAATATTATTATTATTATTCAACAATTTGAGAGATATTATTATGATTTTAATTCTAATTGAAGGTGTATAGTATAATAGGGTGAGTATTTTTCATGCTATTAGTGTTTACATAGTGAATGAGTAATAGTATCACAATAACATAGGACAATATTATTAAGAGATATGACAGAAAAGTAAATTTATTACATGTGTTATAGGTGATCTATAATAAATGTGTACATTTTTTATTCATTTGAAATTTAATATTTGTTTTTATACTACGAGAAAAATCATAGTTTCTAGGACACTGCAATACACCTGTGTATTAATAAGAAAATAATAAGAAACTATTTCTTATAGCTTTGTTCTTTCTACTCAAAACAAGCTTACTCACCGAGGTGTGTTTGCTAAAAATTTTTTGCACAATATTTAAATGAAATCTGAATAACTCTAAAAAGTACGACTTTTCCTAAATTTTAATCCGAGACAATCTCATGAATTTATGTGTGTGTGGAATTTCTTAATGATTGGAGCTTTCTCGCTACTTACAGAGTATATGTGTGATACAAAGCTGATATCATATATGTAAGAAAAATCATCATCGTAGTTTCTTGAATTAATTTCAAATACGAACAGAAAGTAGACATTTATTCAGATAGTATTTAGGATGCTCTTAAATTGACGTGTGTGAAACTGATTATAATATTCTCAGAGTTGCTTTAATACTAACCAAATACTTTCATTAGGACTCTTGCAATAATGCCTTGGTGCTCTTCCTATATAGAAATAATAATATTATATATACATCATACATCAGAAATTACGAGCTTTTCTACTTAATAAACTTTTATATATAACTACTTAATATATAGTTAAACAGATATTTTTGTTTTATATTTTATTCAACATATTTGAAACTCTCTATTTATATGTTAAATCACTAAAATTGAGTTTTATTTTTTAACGGTATTTTCAGCATTTGAAAAAAATAATGTGTTTCAATGAAAATGCAATGTCAAAAAGCAGAAAAGTAAATTTATTAATAGTTTTAAGGTGTCTTAAAATTGACGATTTTTTATATATGAGAAAATTTCAATTTTTTTTAACTCTATATACATATAATAATTAAATTATACGTGCATTTGATTGTGCTAAACCTGTTTTTTACATAAAAAATATTAATAAACTTATAAACTTACGTACAATTTATCATTAAATTATTATTATACATTACATATTCTTTAGAACTCTTATTACTAATAGAATTTTCTACTCTTAATAATTTTCTCTCCCATTAATATATTAGAGTGAGGAGAGTATAGTTTCTTAAATAATATTGAGTATTTTAATAATAATGGTACTCTTAGTGCATTTGACACACACATCACACTATGTTTCTGTCAATGTCGTCCGGCTACAACCTGAAATCGACCATATTCAAAAGTGCAATGAAAACTGAGAAATTTGGGTTAAATTGTATTTAGGTGTGTCCTTAATTGACGTCTATTATAAATGAACTTGTCAATTTTAATATTGTTTTGGGTTTTAAATATACTTACAAATATTTCATTAAGTTGTGAAAACTGTTTAAAATAAAGGAAGATTTGTAGATATTACTCTCTAATAAATATATGTGTGTCTGTGCTTGTAATTTTTCACGCATTACATAATCTCACGAATATATCTTATAATAAGTAAGATATTTTTGGTGACTATTATTTCAGACTTCAGTATTGGAATTATTATGTGGTAATTCCTTAAAATTGTGAGTTAATTTTTACCGCTCAAGTGTGGAATTTCAAGGCATTTGAAAAAATATATAATGTGTATATTCATTATATCAATATGAGTCAATATTTTATCTAAGATAATCTAAGATAAGATAATAAGTTTATATTATAATTAGTTTATTTATGAGTGGTGAGTGTGGTATATTTATTTGAATCATATTTTTTAATATTGATATTTAATTAAATATTTGTGTATTTTTACATTTAAAATGCTTTTAATTTTATCATAGTTACCGAAAATGTTATTTATATATATAAATAATAATATTATTTTATAATCTCACTTCTATTAAATTATCAGCTTCTGTTTAAGAATTTATAGATGCGAGATAGAAACTTACATATTTGGATTACTGAAGAATAGTATGATATGTATTTTGTCTCTTAAAATTTCAAATTATTTATTACTTATTATTATTTAATTAAATTTAATTTTATTATGTATTATTATTAATTTAATGATGATTTACTCTCCTTATTTGTCATTTGGTTTTTATAGTTTTTATTATTAATGATTATTATCATAAATTATTATTATTATAATTTTATTAATTATTAATTATTGTAGTTAAAAACGTCGCGCAAAGTTTCAAGCTTCTAATCAAGACAATATATAATTACTTATTGGGTAAAAATTTCTTAAAAATTTGAGTTTTTAAACGGGATTTTCAGCATTTGGAAAACAACAAATCATTTGTTTCATTGAAATGCTATTTCAAAAAAGCAGAAAGTGAATTTATTATAGTTTTAGGTGGCTAAAAATTGCGTTGTTTAATGAAATTGCTACTTGTTCTTATTTACTAGACGTTTTTATACGTTCACGAAATGCCTGTTTTAATAAAAAAATTAGACTTTCTAAAATTACGCTTTTTCTAAATTTTACATTAACAAATTAAGAACTCTTATAAGTACGATTTTTCTTAAAAATTCACATTTGAAATTATTTGTTACATCTTAAAATTGAGCACAACCGTAAAATATTTTTCAGCATTTGAAAAAATAATGTGTTTCATTGGAAATGCGATTTCAAAAAGCAGAAAAGTAAATTTATTAATAGTTTTAGGTGTCCTTAAATATGACGTTTTTTAATGAAATTTCAATATTTGTTTTTATATACCAAATTATTTCATTAGTTGTGAGAAAAACTGTTTAATAAAAAATTTTAACATTCTAAAATTACGAGCTTTTTCTTAAATTTTCAACATTACAAATTTAAAAATTGAGAACTCTTAAAAGTACGATTTTCCTAATTTCAACATTTGAAAATAAATTGTTAAAATCTTAAAATTTGAGTTTTTAACGGTATTTTCAAGCATTTGAAAAAATAATGTGTTTCATTTGAATGCAATTTCAAAAAGCAGTAAAATGGTAAATTGTATTAATAGTTTTTGGTTCTTAAATTGACAGGTTTTTTTTAAATGAAATTTCAATATTTGTTTTTATATACCAAATATTTCATTAGTTGTGAAAACCTGTTTTAAAAAAAAAAATTTTAACTTCTAAAATTACGCTTTTTCTTAAATTTTCACATTACAAATTTAGAACTCTTAAAAGTACGATTTTTCCTAAATTTCAACATTTGAAATTATTTCGTAATTCTTAAAATTGAGTTTTTAACTGGATTTTCAGCATTTGAAAAAAATAATGTGTTTCATTGAAATGCAATTTAAAAAAGCAGAAAAGTGAATTTATTAATAGTTTTAGGTGTCTTAAATTGACGTTTTTTAATGAAATTTCAATATTTGTTTTTATATACCAAATATTTCATTAGTTGTGAAAACCTGTTTTAATAAAAAATTTTAACTTCTAAAATTACGCTTTTTCTTAAATTTTCACATTACAAATTTAGAACTCTTAAAAGTACGATTTTTAAACAAATTTCAACATTTCAATTATTTGTAATCTAAAATTGAGTTTTTAACGGTATTTTCAGCATTTGAAAAAAATAATGTGTTTCTTTAAAATGCAATTTCAAAAGCAAAAAAGTGTCTTAAATTGACGTTTTTTTTAATGAAATTTCAATATTTGTTTTTATATACCAAATATTTCATTAGTTGTGAAAACCTGTTTAATAAAAATTTTAACTTCTAAAATTACGCCTTTTAATTCAATTTTTCACATTTACAAATGTTAGAACTCTTTAAAATGTAGATTATGTTTCTAAAGTTTCAACATTGAAATTGATTTGGTAAATCTTACAAAATTGAGTTTTTTACGGGTATTTTTAGCATTTTGAAAAAATAATGGGTTGCATTGAAATGCAATTTTCAAAAAAGCGAAAAGAGAATTTATTATTTTTTTACGTGTGGTAAATTGGCGTTTTTAATGAAATTTCATATTTGTTTTTTATATAAAAAATATTTCCATTAGTTGTGAAACCTGTTTGTTAATAAAAAATTTAACTTCTCTTAGAATTACGCTTTTGCTTAAATTTTCCAATTACAATTTAGAACTCTTAAAAGTACGATTTTTTCCTAAATTTCAACGCATTTGAAATTATTTGTTAATCTTAAAATTGAGTTTTTAAACAGTTATTTTCAGCGCATCTTTGAAAAAAGATATGTGTTTCATGATTGAAATGCAATTTCCAAATACTTGCTGAAAACCTGTTTTAGTAAAAAATTTTTAGGTGTCTTAAACTGACGTTTTTTAATGAAATTTCAATATTTGTTTTTATATACCAAATATTTCATTAGTTGTGAAAACCTGTTTTAATAAAAAATTTTAACTTCTAAAATTACGCTTTTTCTTAAATTTTCACATTACAAATTTGAACTCTTAAAAGTACGATTTTTCCTAAATTTCAACATTTGAAATTATTTGTTAAATCTTAAAATTGAGTTTTTAACGGTATTTTCAGCATTTGAAAAAATAATGTGTTTCATTGAAATGCTATTTCAAAAAGCAGAAAAGTGAATTTATTAATTATTTTAGTGATTTTATTCACATTTTTTTATATTTCTCTATTTGTTTTTATATACCAAATATTCTATTACGTTAGTTGTGAAACTGTTTTAATAAAAAAAATTTAAGCTTGCTAAAATTACGCTTGTTGCCTTAAACTTTTCAATTACAAATTTAACTTCTTAAAGTACGATTTTTCCTAAATGTTTCAACATTTGAAAATTATTTGGTAAATCTTTAAAATTGAGTTTTAGACGGTATTTTCAGCAATTTGAAAAAAATTTTTCCTATTTTCATTGAAATGCAATTTCAAAAAGCAGAAAAGTGAATTTATTAATAGTTTTAGGTGTCTTAAATTGACGTTTTTTAATGAAATTTCAATATTTGTTTTTATATACCAAATATTTCATTAGTTGTGAAAGCCTGTTTTAATAAAAAATTTTAACTTCTAAAATTACGCTTTTTCTTAAATTTTCACATTACAAATTTAGAACTCTTAAAAGTACGATTTTTCCTAAATTTCAACATTTGAAATTATTTGGTAATTCTTAAAATTGAGTTTTTAACGGTATTTTCAGCATTTGAAAAAATAATGTGTTTCATTGAAATGCAATTTCAAAAAGCAGAAAAGAGAATTTATTAATTGTTTTAGGTGTCTTAAATTGACGTTTTTTAATGAAATTTCAATATTTGTTTTTATATACCAAATATTTCATTAGTTGTGAAAACCTGTTTTAATAAAAAAATTTAACTTCTAAAATTACGCTTTTTCTTAAATTTTCTCATTACAAATTTAGAACTCTTAAAAGTACGATTTTTCCTAAATTTCAACATTTGAAATTATTTGGTAAATCTTAAAATTGAGTTTTTAACGGTATTTTCAGCATTTGAAAAAATAATGTGTTTCATTGAAATGCAATTTCAAAAAGCAGAATAAGTAAATTTATTAATAGTTTTAAGGTGTCTTATAACTTGCCGTTTTTTAATGAAAATTTCCAATATTTGTTTTTATATACCAAATATTTCTTAGTTGTGAAAGCTGTTTTATAAAAAATTTTAACTTCTAAAATTACGCTTTTTCTTAAATTTTCCACATTACAAATTTAAAACTCTAAAATAGATTTTTCCTAGATTTCAACATTTTGAAAATTATTTGTTAAATCTTAAAATGAGTTTTTAACAAACGGTATTTTCAGCAATTTGAAAAAAATAATGTGTTTCATTGAAATGCAATTTCAAAAAGCAGAAAAGTAATTTATTAATAGTTTTAGGTGTCTTAAATTGACGTTTTTTAATGAAATTTCAATATTTGTTTTTATATACCAAATATTTCATTAGTTGTGAAAGCCTGTTTTAATAAAAAATTTTAACTTCTAAAATTACGCTTTTTCTTAAATTTTCACATTACAAATTTAGAACTCTTAAAAGTACGATTTTTCCTAAATTTCAACATTTGAAATTATTTGTTAAATCTTAAAATTGAGTTTTTAACGGTATTTTCAGCATTTGAAAAAATAATGTGTTTCATTGAAATGCAATTTCAATAAGCAGAAAAGTGAATTTATTAATAGTTTTAGGTGTCTTAAATTGACGTTTTTTAATGAAATTTCAATATTTGTTTTTATATACCAAATATTTCATTAGTTGTGAAAACCTGTTTTAATAAAAAATTTTAACTTCTAAAATTACGCTTTTTCTTAAATTTTCACATTACAAATTTAGAACTCTTAAAACTACGATTTTTCCTAAATTTCAACATTTGAAATTATTTGGTAATTCTTAAAATTGAGTTTTTAACGGTATTCTTAGCAAGCAGTTGAAAAATAATGTGTTTCATTGAAATGCCCAATTTTTTTTTTTAAAAAAGCAGAAAAGAGAATTTATGAATTGTTTTAGGTGTCTTAAATTGACGTTTTTTAATGAAATTTCAATATTTGTTTTTATATACCAAATATTTCATTAGTTGTGGAAACCTGTTTTAATTAAAAATTTTACGTATCTAAAATTTACACTTTTGCTTAAATTTTCACATTACAAATTTAGAACTTTTAAAAGTACGATTTTTCCTAAATTTCAACATTTGAAATTATTTGGTAAATCTTAAAATTGAGTTTTTAACGGTATTTTCAGCATTTGAAAAAATAATGTGTTTCATTGAAATGCAATTTCAAAAAGCAGAAAAGCGAATTTATTAATAGTTTTAGGTGTCTTAAATTGACGTTTTTTAATGAAATTTCAATATTTGTTTTTATATACAAAATATTTCATTAGTTGTGAAAACCTTTTTTAATAAAAAAATTTTAACTTCTAAAATTACGCTTTTTCTTAAATTTTCACATTACAAATTTAGAACTCTTAAAAGTACCATTTTTCCTAAATTTCAACATTTGAAATTATTTGGTAAATCTTAAAATTGAGTTTTTAACGGTATTTTCAGCATTTGAAAAAATAATGTGTTTCATTGAAATGCTATTTCAAAAAGCAGAAAAGTGAATTTATTAATAGTTTTAGGTGTCTTAAATTGACGTTTTTTAATGAAATTTCAATATTTGTTTTTATATACCAAATATTTCATTAGTTGTGAAAACCTGTTTTAATAAAAAAAATTAACTTCTAAAATTACGCTTTTTCTTAAATTTTCACATTACAAATTTAGAACTCTTAAAAGTACGATTTTTCCTAAATTAACATTTGAAATTATTTTGTAAATCTTAAAATTTGGTTTAACGGTATTTTCAGCATTTGAAAAAATAATGTGTTTCATTGAAATGAATTTCAAAAAGCAAAAAATCAATTTATTAAGATGTTTTAGGTGTCTTAAATTGACGTTTTTTAATGAAATTATAATTTGTTTTTATTACCAAATATTCCATTAGTTGTGAAAACCTGTTTTAATAAAAAATTTTAACTTCTATACGCTTTTTCTTAAATTTTCACATTACAAATTTAGAACTCTTAAAAGTACGATTTTTCCTAAATTTCAACATTTGAAATTATTTGTTAAATCTTAAAATTGAGTTTTTAACGGTATTTTCAGCATTTGAAAAAATAATGTGTTTCATTGAAATGCAATTTAAAAAAGCAGAAAAGTGAATTTATTAATAGTTTTAGGTGTCTTAAATTGACGTTTTTTAATGAAATTTCAATATTTGTTTTTATATACCAAATATTCATTAGTTGTGAAATCTGTTTTAATAAAAATTTTAACTTCTAAAATTACTGGCTTTTTCTTAAATTTTCACATAACAATTTAGAAAACTCTTATAAAGTACGATTTTCCTAATTTCACATTGAAATTATTTGGTAAATATCCTTAAAATTGAGTTTTTAAGCTTGTATTTTCAGCAATTTGAAAAAATAATGTGTTTCATTGAAATGCTATTTCAAAAAACAGAAAAGTGAATTTATTTAATGTTTCTAGGTGTCTTAAATTGACGTTTTTTAATGAAATTTCAATATTTGTTTTTATATACCAAATATTTCATTAGTTGTGAAAACCTGTTTTAATAAAAAATTTTAACTTCTAAAATTACGCTTTTTCTTAAATTTTTACATTACAAATTTAGAACTCTTAAAAGTACGATTTTTCCTAAATTTCAACATTTGAAATTATTTGGTAAATCTTAAAATTGAGTTTTTAACGGTATTTTCAGCATTTGAAAAAATAATGTGTTTCTTTAAAATGCCATTTCAAAAAGCAAAAAAGTGAATTTATTAATAGTTTTAGGTTTCTTAAATTGACGTTTTTTAATGAAATTTCAATATTTGTTTTTATATACCAAATATTTCATTAGTTGTGAAAACCTGTTTTAATAAAAAATTTTAACTTCTAAAATTACGCTTTTTCTTAAATTTTCACATTACAAATTTAGAACTCTTAAAAGTACGATTTTTCCTAAATATTCAACATTTGAAATTATTTGGTAAATCTTAAAATTGAGTTTTTAACGGTATTTTCAGCATTTGAAAAAATAATGTGTTTCATTGAAATGCAATTTCAAAAAGCAGAAAAGAGAATTTATTATTTTTTTTACGTGTCTTAAATTGACGTTTTTTAATGAAATTTCAATATTTGTTTTTATATACAAAAATATTTCATTAGTTGTGAAAACTTGTTTTAATAAAAAATTTTAACTCTAAAATTACGCTTTTGCTTAAATTTTCACATTACAAATTTAGAACTCTTAAAAGTACGATTTTTCCTAAATTTCAACATTTGAAATTATTTGGTAAATCTTAAAATTGAGTTTTTAACGGTATATTTCAGGCAATTTGAAAAGATAATGCTGTTTCATTGAATCTAATTTCAAAAAACAGAAAAGCGAATTTTTAAAAATAATGGAGTCTTAAATTGACTTTTTTTAATGAAATTTCAATATTTGTTTTTATATATTGATTAGTTTTGAAAACCTGTTTTTATAAAAAAATTTAACTTCTAAAATTACGCTTTTTCTTAAATTTTCACATTACAAATTTAGAACTCTTAAAAGTACGATTTTCCTAAATTTCAACATTCAAATTATTGGTAATTCTTAAATTGGGTTTTTAACGGTATTTTTCAGCATTTGAAAAAATAATGTGTTTCATTGAAATGCAATTTCAAAAAGCAGAAAAGTGAATTTATTAATAGTTTTAGGTGTCTTAAATTGACGTTTTTTAATGAAATTTCAATATTTGTTTTTATATACCAAATATTTCATTAGTTGTGAAAACCTGTTTTAATAAAAAATTTTAACTTCTAAAATTACGCTTTTTCTTAAATTTTCACATTACAAATTTAGAACTCTTATAAGTACGATTTTTTCTAAATTTCAACATTTGAAATTATTTGTTAAATCTTAAAATTGAGTTTTTAACGGTATTTTCAGCATTTGAAAAAATAATGTTGTTTCATTGAAATGCAATTTCAAAAAGCAGAAAAGTGAATTTATTAATAGTTTTAGGTGTCTTAAATTGACGTTTTTTAATGAAATTTCAATATTTGTTTTTATATACCAAATATTTCATTAGTTGTGAAAACAATAAAAAATTTTAACTTCTAAAATTACGCTTTTTCTTAAATTTTCACATTACAATTTAGAACTCTTAAAAGTCGATTTTTCCTAAATTTCAACATTTGAAATTATTTGGTAAATCTTAAAATTGAGTTTTTAACGGTATTTTCAGCATTTGAAAAAATAATGTGTTTCATTGAAATGCAATTTCAAAAAGCAGAAAAGTGAATTTATTAATAGTTTTAGGTGTCTTAAATTGACGTTTTTTAAATGAAATTTCAATATTTGTTTTTATAGAACAAAACATCTCTTGAGTTGGTAAAACAACCTGTTTACATAAAAAATTTTACTTCTTCTAAATCTGCTGCTTTTCTTAAATTCTCACCTGACATTTTTGTTTCTTAAAAGTAGATTTTTCTTAAATTTTTCATGAATTTTAATTATATTGGTAAATCTTAAAATTGACGTTTTTTAACGTATTCTTCAGCATTTGAAAAAATAATGTGTTACTTTAAGCAATTTTCAAAAGCAGAAAAGTGAATTTATTAATAGTTTTAGTGTCTTAAATTGACGTTTTTTAATGAAATTTCAATATTTGTTTTTATATACCAAATATTTCATTAGTTGTAAAAACCTGTTTTAATAAAAAATTTAACTTCTAAAATTACGCTTTTTCTTAAATTTTCACATTACAAATTTAGAACTCTTAAAAGTACGATTTTTCCTAAATTTCAACATTTAAAATTATTTCGTAAATCTTAAAATTGAGTTTTTAACGGTATTTTCAGCATTTGAAAAAATAATGTGTTTCATTGAAATGCAATTTCAAAAAGCAGAAAAGAGAATTTATTAATTGTTTTAGGTGTCTTAAATTGACGTTTTTTAATGAAATTTCAATATTTGTTTTTATATACCAAATATTTCATTAGTTGTGAAAACCTGTTTTTTAAAAAAAAATTATAACTTCTAAATTTACGCTTTTTCTTAAATTTTCACATTACAATTTAGAACTCTTAAAAAGTACGGTTTTTTCCTATATTTCAACATTTTGAAATTATTTGGTTATTCTTAAAATTGAGTTTTTAACGGGATTTTTAGCATTTGAAAATAATGTGTTTCATTGAAATGCAATTTCAAAAAGCAGAAAAGTGAATTTATTAATAGTTTTAGGTGTCTTAAATTGACGTTTTTTAATGAAATTTCAATATTTGTTTTTATATACCAAATATTTCATTAGTTGTGAAAACCTGTTTTAATAAAAAAATTTAACTTCTAAATTTACGCTTTTTCTTAAATTTTCACATTACAAATTTAGAACTCTTAAAGTTACGATTTTTCCTAAATTTCAACATTTGAAATTATTTGGTAAATCTTAAAATTGAGTTTTTAACGGTATTTTCAGCATTTGAAAAAATAATGTGTTTCATTGAAATGCTATTTCAAAAAGCAGAAAAGTGAATTTATTAATAGTTTTAGGTGTCTTAAATTGACCGTTTTTTTAATGAAATTTTAATATTTGTTTTTATATACCAAATATTTCATTAGTTGTGAAAACCTGTTTTAATAAAAAATTTTAACTTCTAAAATGACGCTTTTTCTTAAATTTTCACATTACAAATTTAGAACTCTTAAAAGTACGATTTTTCCTAAATTTCAACATTTGAAATTATTTTGAAAATCTTAAAATTGAGTTTTTAACGGTATTTTCAGCATTTGAAAAAATAATGTGTTTCATTGAAATGCAATTTCAAAAAGCAGAAAAGTGAATTTATTAATAGTTTTAGGTGTCTTAAATTGACGTTTTTTAATGAAATTTTAATATTTGTTTTTATATACTAAATATTTCATTAGTTGTGAAAACCTGTTTTAATAAAAAATTTTAACTTCTAAAATTACGCTTTTTCTTAAATTTTCACATTACAAATTTAGAACTCTTAAAAGTACGATTTTTCCTAAATTTCAACATTTGAAATTATTTGGTAAATCTTAAAATTGAGTTTTTAACGGTATTTTCAGCATTTGAAAAAATAATGTGTTTCTTTAAAATGCCATTTCAAAAAGCAAAAAAGTGAATTAATTATAGTTTTAGGTGTCTTAAATTGACGTTTTTTAGTGAAATTTCAATATTTGTTTTTATATACCAAATATTTCATTAGTTGTGAAAACCTGTTTTAATAAAAAATTTTAACTTCTAAAATTACGCTTTTTCTTAAATTTTCACATTACAAATTTAGAACTCTTAAAAAGTACGATTTTTTACAAGATATTCAACATTTTGAAATTATTTTGTAATTCTTAAAATTGAGTTTTTAACGGTATTTTCAGCATTTGAAAAAATAATGTGTTGCATTGATATGCAATTTTAAAAAGCAGAAAAGCGAATTTACTATATTAATAGTTTTATGGTGTCTTAAATTGAAGGTTTTTTAATGAGTTTCAATATTTGTTTTTTTTATATACCAAATATTTCATTAGTTGTGAAAACCTGTTTTAATAAAAAATTTTAACTTCTAAAATTACGCTTTTTCTTAAATTTTCACATTACAAATTTAGAACTCTTAAAAGTACGATTTTTCCTAAATTTCAACATTTGAAATTATTTGGTAAATCTTAAAATTGAGTTTTTAACGGTATTTTTAGCATTTGAAAAAATAATGTGTTTCATTGAAATGCAATTTCAAAAAGCAGAAAAACGAATTTATTAATAGTTTTAGGTGTCTTAAATTGAGGTTTTTTAATGAAATTTCAATATTTGTTTTTATATACCAAATATTTCATTAGTTGTGAAAACCTGTTTTAATAAAAAAATTTAACTTCTAAAATTACGCTTTTTCTTAAATTTTCAAATTACGAATTTAGAACTCTTAAAAGTACGATTTTTCCTAAATTTCAACATTTGAAATTATTTGGTAAATCTTAAAATTGAGTTTTTAACGGTATTTTCAGCATTTGAAAAAATAATGTGTTTCATTGAAATGCAATTTAAAAAGCTAAGAAGTGATTTTATTAATAATCTTTCTAGATGTTCTTAAATTGGCGTTTTTAATGAAATTTCAAAATATTTGTTATTATATACCAAATATTTCATTAGTTGTGAAAACCTCTTTTAATAAAAAAATTTAACTTCTAAAATTACGCTTTTTCTTAAATTTTCACATTACAAATTTAGAACTCTTAAAAGTACGATTTTTCCTAAATTTCAACAAAAGCAGAAAAGAGATTTTATTAAATCTTTAAAATTGAGTTTTTAACGGTATTTTCAGCATTTGAAAAAAGAATGTGTTTCATTGAAATGCAATTTCAAAAAGCAGAAAAGAGAATTTATTAATTTGTTTTAGGTGTCTTAAATTGACGTTTTTTAATGAAATTTCAATATTTGTTTTTATATACCAAATATTTCATTATTTGTGAAAACCTGTTTTAATAAATAAATTTTAATTCTAAAATTAGCGCTTTTTCTTAAATTTCAATACGAATTTAGAATCTTAAAAGTAACGCTTTTTCTAAAATTTCAACATTTGAAAATTATTTGGTAATTTAAATTGGAGTTTTTAACGGTATTTTCAGCATTGAAAAAATAATGTATTTCATTGAATGCAATTTCAAAAAGCAGAAAGAGAATTTTTATTTGTTTTAGGTGTCTTAAATTGACGTTTTTAATGAAATTCAATATTGTTTTTATATACCAAATATTGTATTAGTTGTGAAACTGTTTTAATAAAAAATTTTAACTTCTAAAATACGCTTTTGCTTAAATTTTCACATTCAAAAAATTTAGAACTTTTAAAAAGTACGATTTTTTCCTAATTTCAACATTTGAAATTTATTATTGTTAAATCTTATAATTGAGTTTTTAATGCGGTATTATTCAGCATTTGAAAAATAATGTGTTTTCATTGAAACTGCAATTTCAAAAAGCAGAAAAGAGAATTTTATTAACATTATTTTATTAGGTGTCTTAAATTGAACGTTTTTTAATCGAAATTTCAACTATTTGTTTTTATGATACCAAATATTTCATTTAGTTGTGAAACCTGTTTTAATAAAAAATTTTTAACTTCTAAAATTACGCTTTTTCTTAAATTTTCACATTACAAATTTAGAACTCTTAAAAGTACGATTTTTCCGTAAATTTCAACATTTGACATCTATTTGTTAAAAATTAAAATTGAGTTTTTAACGGTATTTTCAGCCATTGAAAAATTTTCATACTGATTGAAATCGCAATTTCCAAAAAGCAAGAAAAGAGAAATTTATTAATTGTTTTAGGTCGTCCTTAAATTGACGTTTTTTAAAATGAAATTTCAATATTATGTTTTTAATATACCAAATATCTTCATTAGTT
>JABUQX010032193.1:0-2500 GCA_015478945.1 Trachelipus rathkii
TTTATTCTTTAGCTCATTATTTTACTCTACTCTTTTCATTACTCAAAATAATTATAATGTTCTTCTATATATTTCAAGTTTAAGAAATCTTAACATTTACATGGACTATATTCTTAAGCTCTACATTTACTGAGCTGTAACACTTAACAGATGCATTAACACATGTCACCATAATGCAGTCTCACCACAAATTAAGCTATAATCGACTAACTAGAGAATCTATACCATATATCAGGCGGAAAAACAAGCAGAAATTTCATATTCTTGTTTACCTATAGGTGTCAGCATATGTAACTGGGATGACGGATCATGTATAATGCTAGTTGACTCCTCACACTATTAGTTACTCATTGAATTATCTCTTCACCGCGTTTACATTCGAATCAATTGCAGAAAATTAGAAAAATTTATACTAGTAGCTAATTATATATTGTCTTTCTTAACGGATTTCACTCAATATTTTCTGAATTTTTTAAGTTTAATTTTAAGGCATTATCGCTGGATAACTAGACAGCTACTTTTTTATTTCTTTTTAACCAGATGGATGTAAATTCTATGATATTGGTCTTGTAGCTTTTAGCCTCATTAAATCCTTTGACATTTATTTTTATATCTCAGCCAATTTCATAAATTGTTCATATTTTAAAATTATTTGCTAAGCGACATAAGACACAAAACAATACTCTGAAGCTGAATATAAAGTATCTAGAATGTGCAGTTTTCACACCTTCAGACCAAATAAATTTAGCGGTAAAGTGGCAAAATAAAATTACTAAATAGTGCTTGTATAAGGAATTAATTTCCAATCACAATACTCATGCATTTGAGCATGGTGAAATTTCTAAGCCCAACTACATTACTAGAAGTCTGCATTATGGGATCAGTTAGAATTCTTTTACTTTGCACTGTGTTAGCAATTTTTTTTTATTCTATTACAAGAATGAAAAATGCATTAGTACCATTTACATTTATTAACAGGTTTTTGAACCTATTACCCTGCAGTTTGAGCTGGATCATGATTAGTAACTGCATACAAAATGCATCCTCCATTCTTTTATTTCTTATCCTACGTTTCAGGACTAGTCAATTTTTGACTTTGCTTATATAATGCGTATATACCCATGCCAATTGTTTAAAATGATGAGCACCAGAACACAATTTGCTGGTCAACTTTGAGCACATTTTTATTTTTTAAACTCAACTGCAGCTGCTAGGCTCAGACCTTGTTTCTCTGATATGCATGCAGATGAATTTTTCTAGTAGAGCTATCCAGAGCGTTATCTCCCTTGTACACTCTTCAACTATTCAAGCAAGGCTCAGGCAAGGTATCCAGTATGAATTCTAAATCTGGTTTGGCAACATTTGATTAACAGTCATAAATGAATTTTTTATTTTATCCGAGGATATTCCCTGCCATAACAAAATATTGATAAAAAATCTGACATTCCACACCAACCTACCAATCTGATCTTCAAGACTCTTTCACGTCACTAACACTCCAATGCATACTAGAAACATCTTTGCACTTTAATTCGTTACAATTTTTTCAATACAGAAATTGTTTGCCCTAGTTTGGAAGAAAACGCCTTAGTAATCAATTTTTTGCCACATCAATACGGTTTAGAATCCTCCAACTTTAAGACTTTCAGATAGTATATACATTGCAGTGCCAGATACCCTGCTTTACTAAATATCTGTATTTTTCAAATTGTGAAAAACTGCGGTTGTTCATTATGCTCTCAAATGAAAAAATAAATTGATTTAAATTTTCTGGCTGACTATCAAATGATGGTAGATCTATTGGAGGAAATTTTATATTTTGAGCACTAATTGGAGTAGGTGGTGATTGATTTTGATTATGATGTGTATGATGTGAAATATCAAGTTTATTTATAATGACACCTAAATTAACATTATAATCTGAAATTTTTTTATATCAATCTGTTCCTGCCTTCTAAAATCATATTCTGGGCAGAGTACAAATTTCTCTGATATTAATTCATTCAAATTTTTAAGCTCTAATTTTAATTCTTTTAAAGTATCAGAATATGAATATTTCTCCTCTACTGAGAGACTTGCTAATTTGGTATACACAGTGTTAATCAATTTTGTGCAAGAAGATCTTTTGGCCCCTCTTCTACTAATAAGGTTTTTTACTAAAACCAACTCTTCAGAAGGGCTATCTGTTATATCCTGAATATATGATATTTAAACGATACGTGTTATCCGATATTTATAGAAATATGGAATTTTGTCAAATATCGCATTAAATATAAAATCAAAGATTAAATTTTCATTTATTAAATTTAAATGGAAAAAAAATTTCATTTAATATTACTTTTAATTAAACATACTGAAATTTTCATTCATTAAAATACTATCAACTATTACATAATCAGTGCCCTATAGTTGGAAATGGTATGATATTAATAGGTTAGTAGCCTTATACAGGATAAAAAAAACCTATAATTGGAAATATAGACAGTAGACTAATATATGG
>JABUQX010032193.1:10000-15000 GCA_015478945.1 Trachelipus rathkii
GTATATATATATATATATCAATTTATATAAAAATAAATAATAGTCTATTTCAGGCTGAATCATCTGTTGGAGGTGCACCTAATAAGAAGCGTAAAACTCGCGTAGCAAGTATAAATCATGTGTCAATGGAAGAGATTAATTCAACAATGGATCGTCATTCATATGAAGTAGAAGTTCAGAACGAGGGTTTCTTTTATAATAGACGCAGTATTGAAGAATCATTTGAAAAAGTCATTAAAGAAGTAATTAACGAGATTAAACAAGATGTCGATTATAATGCATTTAGAATGCGGGTGGGGATAAATTTCACATTTGGAGAAGAAGGTTCGGATCGAAAGAATATACAATTTAATATAAGAATGTGGAATAATTAACTACAACTACACTTAGGTAGTAACAAGCTTTTAGGTAAAGTATTACCTTCAGATAATTTTATAAGTGTTAACTAGGTAAAATTTCGAACCACCAATTTACAATGACAACTGATCCTTGAGGAAATGTAAGAGAATAATAATATTGTGCAAATAATGAGAACTTATCGTAGTAAGACCTGGAACGGATTCTTGATTGCGAAATAAGAGTGAGAGAATAAGAAAGCATAGAAGACTAGAAATCTGATAGAGGCTGGACATAAATTCAGTATACATATTGTAATATGTGTAGCTATAAGTTACTGATGCATGCGGTTTGATTATGAATATATCCCTTTTATAGCAACGATATATATAAAATCGAAGATAACCTGAAAATTTGTCTGTTTTATCATTAGTATTTGGGCCTGAAGGTAATGAAGTGAAAATAATATATAACCCTTCAAATGAAAATAGGAACGATCCCTTATTCATTATAGGTCATGATGGGAATAATCACTACTATGCCGTTGCCGAAGATAAGTTAAAGCTATGCTTTGAGAACACCAAGAAAAAGAACGCATATATGAATGGAATCTTCTGTACTTATTGCTACACTTTCAATAGTAATAATATAGCCCATAAACTCACCTGTGAACACTACGGTTGCAGACAGTGCCTAGATGAAAAATGTAAAGGATCATTCGAGCACAATGATATCTTCCTGGAATGTTTCGACTGTAATCGTAAATTTTACAATGCAACTTGCTTAAAAAATCATCAAGATAATAAAACATGCAAGAAAATAAAAATATGTAAACTATGTCTAACACAAATAAAAGCTAAACGTGACGGTCATTTTGTACACGACTGCACAAAAGCTTATTGCAAAACTTGTAGTACGATGTATGAACCTAAAGAAAACGAATACCACGTGTGCTATATGAAAAAGAAAAATAATAAGAAGAACGATAAGAAGATGAATGATAATAGCAAGGAAGTTGAAGAACCTAAGGTATATACATGCTATTACGACATAGAGACCTACCAACAGGATAAAGGTGCTAATGCTAAAGGACGTAGAAAAATAAAGTTACAACCTTACTTATTAGTATGTCAAATGATATGCGATCAATGCACAGACAGAGAAGGGGAGAATGTATGTAAACATTGCGGTCCACGTACAACAACGTTTAAAATAGAAGATGAAAAATCGCCTGTTGATCGGTTCATTGATTTCATAATGGACTTTTCAGAGGTGAACAAAAAATCAAAAGTACTTGTAGCCGCTCATAACGGTGGCAAATTTGACCATCAGTTCATATATGCATCATTACTGACTCATCCAAGTTCGAAAGCTATCACTAACAGCCCTATAAAAAGAGGTAATAAAATTATATCATTGGGCTCTAATGGCAATATATTGTTTAGAGATACACTGCTTTTTACCCCTTGTGCACTAAAAAGCATGCCTAAATGCATGGGAATAAATGATAAAAACTTAACCAAAGGATTCTTCCCTTATACATTTTTAAATGAAGAAACTCTACATTATAAAGGACTTATACCCAACAAGGAACTTTTTGAAATGGTGAAAATGTCGGTTGTAGAACGGCAGGATTTTCAGGAATATTATAATAGCTTTGAGAATAAAGAATACAGTATTTTTGAAGAATGCGAAAAGTATTGCATCCAGGATGTCAATGTGCTTAGAAAATGTTTTGAAAAGTTTCGATCCAGTTTTATAAAAGATTTTAATATTGACTGTCTTGCTGAATGTACAACGATTGCGTCTTTATGTTACACGATCTATAAAAATGTATTCATGCCTGAAGGGAAAA
The DNA here is from genome assembly GCA_015478945.1 of Trachelipus rathkii. Lineage (NCBI taxonomy): Eukaryota > Metazoa > Arthropoda > Malacostraca > Isopoda > Trachelipodidae > Trachelipus > Trachelipus rathkii. Next base: position 12,192 of record JABUQX010032193.1, read on the forward strand.
TTACTATTCTAAGCAGAGAGAATCCAAAACCATTCACATATGAAGCTATACGTTGGATCATGTATCAAGAGAAATTAAATAATATCAGTATAAGACATGCTCGCAACGGGGGAGAGAAATCGTTTAAAATAAAAAATAAATGGCTCTATCCGGATGGATATGGTTATGTAAATGGAATAAAAACAGTGTTTTTGTATCATGGTTGCGCATGGCATGGACATAAAGACTGTAATAAAGGTAAAGGCACACTCCATGGTAATTCATCTTTAGACAGATACACTCTAACCTTGAATCAAGAAAATGTATACAGAGAAAATGGTTTTAATGTGGTCAGAGTGTGGGAGTGCGAATGGAAGGCACAGAAAGAAGAAACAATTCAAGACCCTGATCATATCGATAAAGACATAACTGTTAAAGAATATGTACAACGTATAAGCAACGACACTGTTAACAATAGAACTTGTAATAGGACAATCACTGTTTGGCGGTCGTACCGAACCTTTCGTACATTATTATCCACCAACCGAAGGAAAAAAGATAATGTATTTGGATTATACTTCGCTCTATCCTTATGTACAGAAACGAATGAAGTATCCCTGTGGCCCACCTGAAAAACTAATAGGTGATAAAGTACCTGATATTGAGTCTTTTAAGAAAGGAATCAATGACACATATTTTGGAACAGCTTATATCAAGATCCTCCCTCCTCAAAACCTATACATTCCTGTCCTGCCTGAAAGATCTAAAAAGAAACTATTGTTTCCATTATGTGCGAAATGTGTAGAGAAAAGATGCGAGAAGTGCATTCATAATGAAAATGAACGTGCAATAGATGGAGTGTATACAACTCCTGAAATTAAGTTAGCATTGGATATGGGATATAAAATACTTAAGATATTTGAAGTATGGGTATTTAAAGAACAAGAGTTCTTGTTTGAAGGGTATGTCAACCATTTCATAAAAATAAAGACTGAAGCTTCAGGGTTACCCCATAATATTCATGAAGACGATCCTGATTTTGAAGAAAAACTTAAAGAATTCGCCCGATTATTCAAAGAAAAAGAGGGTGTAGAGCTCGACATAAACAACATCAAGAAGAACCCTGGTATGCGATTCATTGCGAAACTATGCCTTAACTCTCTTTGGGGAAAATTTGCTCAAAATACACCTTCACGTGAAGATAGAGTATGTGTTAGCGATAAAGAAGTATGGGAATTAATCAATCAGTGCGATATTGATGTCCCATCCGTTGTGCCTGTAGGCAGTAAATACGTTGTTACAATTGTAAAAAATGAATTAGCTGAACGTTCATCAACAACCACAAACATTCCTATTGCATCATTCACCACTGCTTACGCTCGTATAAAATTATACGAATTACTTAATAAAGTTAAAGAAAGAGCGCTATACTGTGACACAGATTCATGTATTTTTGTATCCGGGGAAAATGATGAAGTTCCCGATACAGGTAACTTCCTAGGTGAGTTAACAGATGAAATAGCTGATTATGGAGCAGGCGCTTATGGCGACTCTTTTGTATGCACTGGGCCTAAATCATATGCTGTCAGAGTAAGAACTAAGGAAGGCAGTATAAAATATATTGTAAAAGTCAAAGGCCTTACAATCAGTAAAGACACTAAAGATACTATTAATTTTGGGAAATTGCTAAAGTTAGTAACTGAACGTGGTTCTGAAAATAACACAGGTCACGATGAATCATTGTATGAAGACATCAGATACAGTGACGTCACAGTAAAGGCAATGAATGAGATACAACTGGAAAATGACTATGATGGTGATAATGTAGTAACTGAAATAGAACTTCCACATAAAATTGCCGCCAAAACAAATGAGTCACAGAATCCTTTAGCCGACTTACATGGAAGTAGTAGAGGTGGCCTATGCTACAACATACCTACTACAACTTTTCAAGCAGGGAAACATGGAGGCGTTAGTATTATATCAGGATCAAGAATGTTACAACATACATCAGATAAACGTATCTTTGTACGAAACTCATTCCGTACAGTATCCTATGGATTTAAAGGCATTTTAATATCTATTTAATATATATATATATATATATATACATATATATACATAATATATATATATATATATATATATATATATAATATAGTATAATATATATATATATATATATATATATATATTATAATATTATATATATATATATATATATATATATATATATATATATATATATATATATATATATATATATATGCTTATTTCTAGGTGAGAATATATTGTAAAATGTAATATATATATATATATATATATATATATATATATATATATATATATATATATATATATTATATATATAATATATATATATATATATATATATATATATATATATATTTATATTATATTTTATATATTAAAAATATAAATATATATAAAAAAAATTATTATATATATATATATTATTAATATATATATATATATATATATTTGATTCCTATTTGTAATATTTATAATAATAAAATGTAAATAATAAATTATTTTATTATCCATATTTATTTTGATTATTTTTATGATGTATTTAATATGACAGGGAAAACGAGGATTTAAAAGTTGTATCAGGTGAAATTGGAGAAAGAGATATATGCTGTTTGTATTTGATTATGTGCGTATGTAATACATTGTTCAGTTAATTAACGAATTACATGAGATAAAGAGTTAGCGGAATTAAGGGAGTGATTTATTCATCTAACGATTAATCGATACTTTATTATAAAAATAAAAAATAAAAAGAATGCATTTTTATACATTGAATTTA